>JASAMV010008922.1:0-43970 GCA_030248065.1 Rhynchonema sp. JSB1_4
GGCTACTGAACGATGCAGTTTGCAACTATTTTTGGTGTGCTTGTCAGCTTTGTTGGAGTGACCATCGGCATGCACTGCCATTCGAGGCATTTTGACCAACTGGTTGACCAAAGCATGGGGCAACGTTGGAACGAGGTGAACGAGCGCTTTCTCAATATTATAGCTGACCCACATGCGGGACACCAATCCTGAGAAGTTCATGCAGGTGTTTCCCGAGGGCCAGCAGCGACACACGGCCGACACTCGCTGTTCGGTGTACGATGAGGCGAACGGTGGCCGATGCAGCACGATTATCGTCACTGACAAACGCAAGTCGATCCCGTCGAAATACCATTCATTGATGTGTGCGGGCGGCGCACGGCGATCATAAATTTGTCCACTTGGCGTTGTTGCAGTGGCAGACACGTCGCGCAGCTACGACCGATGGAGTGTGGTGACGATGGCCAGCGTGAGACAGACCTGTTGTGATCCCGTGCCGCCGGGATCGCGGCCGAGCTGGTCCTGCGATCGAACCGGACTTCGCCACGAGCAGCACATGCGCGGCGGCAAACTGAGCGTGAAATGCGAGAACGCCGGCGGATTCGTACGCAAAATGGTCGGTCGTTGCGTTGGTTGTTGATCGTGCTCTTCTCTTGACAACCACAAAAGGCCCTTTGTGCCCGCCAGCGCAAATCGCAATTGAGATGGGCCCCATGGACAACACAGCCCCGACGGTGGAAAGTAATAAAGACGATGTATTTTAACGCAAATTACGTCTTTTTCGCTGGTTTCGTGGTTTTCGTCAAAAGCGACGAATAAATATCCCATAGCGAATAAAAGTTACGCTCAGGCCCAATCAAAAGCGACGAATAAGCGAAACTAACTGAGAAACTCTGTTGCCAGCACGGGATACCATCAAGGAGCGGGACACTCCACAATTGTGACAGGCGTTGACACGTTGACACCGTGTGTCGTTCACACCCTCATTGTTAACCAAAAGTCGTTATTTGAGAGCAAATAATTTTATTCAGGTCATATTCGACTGCTCAGACCCACACTGTGAGCTGCCGCAGAGCGAATGGTCACAATACAGCGAAATGTACTGGGAAAAGTGCTAGACAATGAATGCAGAAACGTTGATGGTAATAAAGAAATAAAGTTAGGCAATTGCGTTGGAACATTCAAATTCAGCGTTATAACTATCATAACTTTACGGTTCGTGAAACATTAGGTGTTTCTTCAATCCTTTGTTAATGTGATATGAATGAGAATGATTCATACTTGTTTGTTACCAGTGTTTCAATCGGAAATCAAAGAAACTTAAAAAGCAACAGCGCGTCGCATTGTTGTTTTCAACCAACCTCATACAACACATCGAGTTGCCATGATGAAACATCAGCGGTGAGCACATTGCCAATCGTATGAACCCATTCGGAGAACTGCTCGTCGTTAGCACCATTCACAAGGAAGCACACCAGATCGGTGACCTGAGCGAACGTGGTGAAGCTTGTGGTCGGTCGATGAATTGAAAACAAATAGGCTGGTATAGGCAATCCAGCCGCTGATGTCACCGCCGCGAAATCTACAGTATACCAGAGGCTGAGATGTTCCACCGCTTCTCGATAGACAGTGACAGTATTTAGTAGTCATGTTCAGGCGCTTTCAGCCACCGCAGCGCTCACACCCGCTCAGGTACAATTTACACACAGGGACCGAAGCCAGCTGATGTCACCGCCCAAATGAAGTATCCAGGCAGTCCCCGCTCCGCTAGACATGAAGGTTTTACAGTCATCGCCTCGCCCCGCAGAGCTCTCCGAGGTCTTCCCGGGTCCCGGGCCCCTCTTCCGAATTTCGCACCAGCTAAAAAATGTTCATTAGCTGTAGAGGAATAACTTTTACGCTGGTCAAAATTAGTGGAGTAGCTCTACACCGTGACCCAAAACAAAAATTCCCTGTGTTATAAAATTGTACCTCTTTGGAGCCATTCGGCTCACACAGTACTCAGCTGCCGTGGGCATAAAAACATGAAAAATTTTTGATCAAAATAAAAAATCGCTTCATGAATAAGTGAAAAACGGTGTAATGGCTCAGACTCTGGTATACTGTAGATTTCGTGGCGGTGACATCAGCGGCTACATTTCCTGCTAATATATATTTATCTATCTGTCTTATTTTTCTGTCAGCTTTCTTTAGAAATTGATTTCACATTCATTTTTTTATCCCTCCCAGTGTGCTTTCAATGAAATTAATACTGATCCAAGTCGGAGTGGGTTGACAGCATACCCGAAAACCCATCCGATAACAGACACACATACCGCAAGGGTGACCGGGTGTGACTCAGACGCACTGGATAGGACGGACGCGGGAAACCTCGGATCCTGATGTTTCATCAGCCTGTTCAATTGATCGGCCGTCATATGCCAATGTCTGCACACATGCATCAGCGCGCGATATTTGGCGCGTTGCGTGTGTGACTGTGCCACCAGATGTTTCACTAGACGTTCACGCAGAGCGCATGATGATGACGGGTGAGCTTTGCATGCACAAGCGTTGCAATGGTATTGGTGTAGAGTGATTAGATTTACAAATGAATCCAGAGATTCGTAACGAATGACCTAAAAAAGGAAATGGATTTTTACTGGAAAGTTTGGCGTTCATTCCTTCCACCGTTAGTGAATGTTGCAGAACCTTTTTGCTTATGATCATTTTGATATCGTGCGCGCAAGATTGCCATAAGACAACGAAACTAGCGAGCAAAGGTTATTCTGCGGTGAAACCAAATCACCAAAAAATAATGAATTCCGATTATTTCACCATAAAGAGGTTAGATCCTGATGGACCCAAATTTTAAAGACAGACCTCAATCTGATGATCAAACGAAGCGATCGCCAAGTTAAATACGGTCTCTTCAAATGAGCCGCAGTCGATCCTTGCTTTGCTGAAATTGGTATTTGGGATCACTTACGATATTTTAAATTCGATCAAATAGACTAAACCAACTGACAGAAGTGTTTCGGTCACTTGGCGCATCAGACGGCTGGTCAACACTGCAATCGTTGGATGATCCGTAAACCTGAAAAAAATGTTTCGGTAACGTCTTGAAATACGTCAACTTCTATTGGTCGCACAATGACCATATAAGAATTCATCAAAATCAATCCTGATTTTCACGTTCAGTCACTCTTAACTACATTGTGCTATTTGTGATTCTCACAAAACACTTTCACCTGAAAATAATCCAGCAAATCAACCACGTTCGCGCAGGTCTGAAACATTCGCATCTACATGCTTTGTGTGCGATTGCGCAACACAACGTCACCATCCCGTCACTTTCCCTCTTTACGATTCAGGAAAAAAATTTGACCAATTCTTATAAAGTCATTGTGCAAACCAATATCAATATTGAATATTTCATTTTGTCTCTATCTCATCTGATGCGATAAAAGCACAACAATTACAAACCTCTGCCCGAACCGTGTGCAAAGCGGCAGAAGCCGATCGCGCGCAAAACAGTCATGCTCAGGGCAACAATTTTCAATCAGATCCCGATTTGGTGCACCTCGAACCCAGTCCAATAACCGCGTTAGTGCCCTCTCCGTCTCAGTTACCGACCAAGTGTCACTGTTTCTCAGCGCGTCGCACCATGTGCCGGAGGATGCCCTCATCGTACCTGTGAAATGTTTGTTTATTCATTTGTTTTTCAATCTTTTGTTGGTTTTTTAACAAGTCTCGATTTTCAAGGTATAGCATCCTGCATCCAATTTTTAGAAGTGTGGACTGTGTCGGGTGCTTACGTGCATGACGACATACTGCTATTTCGCACATTTTACCCTCATCATCACCGCTATTATGTTATGACCCAACCCAGACGTCAACAACAAAACTGGGCCGACCGATCACATCAACAAACGTGTGCACGCTCAACTGATTTATCTGGCTGCGCCTTTGCCTGACATCTGAACCACCCATCAAACCTACTGAGTGTAACACAGCAGCACGGAAATATGGAACACACAGACAAGAGCGAAAAACGCCGATAAGCGCGAATACACCGTTTGCTCTGGCTTGGTAGGTAATCATTATCGTCGAATCATATCATTTTGCTGAGTACAGTTTATGTTCCGAAAACAGAGACAACGCCATCCACGTACCTGACAATTTGTCACATAATCTATGTATATTTACCAAACAACGACCACACAAAGTGAGCAAGAAAACAACTCCACGGGCAACGACAACAACAACAACAAACTCAGCGGGGTGCACTCGTGTGCACCCAAGCAGCAAGTGCACTTCGGAGCTCGAAAGAAAAAAGAAGTCGAAAAAGGGCTTATTTTGATGCTTTGGTCGGTGGTGATGATCGGCCCGGAAATGTCGGCAGCCAATCAGATAATCGCCGATTTTGAATCTTAAACCGCATCCGTCCGAAAAACGGATACATGAGCGTCAGCCAGCACAATTCAGCAGCAACAGCTGACAACGGGTCACTGCCAGCAGCCAATACCGTACAATTTCTGTACAAAAAAGGCACGCACGCGCCCTGGCACCGAAAGAAGGTGTCGGATCTGAACTGTGTGCACCAAACCGGAGGAGTAATGATCGTGAGTGCATGCTTGATGGTTTTTTGGTACTTTATGTGAACGACTGGCACGATGGCCGATGTTTGTGTATGTACTTCCCTCGATGGGCAGGGAATCGCAATCGTTGCTTGCGACGGACACGGCTGTTCTTGAATTTTGTGTGATGGGGTACCGTCCACAGCACCCTGCTTATGGCGAGTCTGCATGTCGTAGAACAAATACTCCATGGTGGTGACCGACCATTTGATCCCAAGCGGAATAGTCTTACTCCGTGCATTCTCTCGCGGTGACAGAAGCGGGGTCTCGATTTGATGGTCAAGAAATAAAATAGGCTGAATCTTCCTGGCCGGCCGGTATGCACTTTGCTGGCTTTCTGGGTTAGGTATTGGCATAGACTTTTGCCAATTATACGCCATTGTGGTGAGGCATACTATGATATTTTCGAAACGGTGTAAAGGTCAGTTGGGTGTAAAGGTCATTGGAAAGCTCGGTCTGCAGCTCAGTGTAATAGACCTCGGTGTAAACTTGAAACATTCCACGTTAATAACAGGCAATGTTTCACGTTTACACCGAGCTACGCCGACCGAGCTTTCGACCGAACTTTACACCGACCTTTACGCCCAACTGACCTTTACACCGTTTCGAAAATTCCACCCTATACCTATGGCGTCAAGATCACCACCCAGCCATTGCAACGAAGCTTTAAAAGTGCGGTTTCGACCTACTGGAGACCAACATATCGTTCACGGACCTTTACGAACACAGGGGCGTTTCACTGAAAATATGGAGATTTCGCTGTTCGTTCAGATTCACACCCTCTGTCCGCTCACCGGTGTGCACAACACCATCGAACTGCAACCTAACCGAGTGATACGTATCGCCGCCGACACTTGGTTCGCAGCGCACGTCGCCGATAACGCTGATTTCAGTTTGTTCGCGGTCGTTACGTCACCAGGTTACTGATTGATACCTGTCACGTTGTGATTCGATTGGATCGGACCATTTGAAATCAAAGAACGTGTTGAGATTCTGCTAATGACCACATTATGATCGGTATCAAACACGGTGGTCTGCATCAGCCTTGATCACGTTCCTAAACATTTCTTAGATCAACGGATCGGTCTGATTTTGACCAGCGCTATGGCTGCTTTCTTCTGAGATAGCTAACAAAGAACAAGTTCTGCTGGTCGCAATCAAAATTTCTAGTCGATAAATATTGTGTCCATAATACACAAAAATGGACCATGATCAAGACTTATCCTATCCCGGTCCGAACCTAACCATATTTGATACCAAACAAATCAGATCAGACAAATCCAAATTTACGTTTTTACAGGTTTCCATCCAGATAACTGCGAGATGGCATCAAGCAGTGTAATTGAGAACGGCAAATTCGCAAGTTCAGCAGTCAAGGACCGAATGAAGACATTTTTATCGAAATGAGGATTATTGTTTTTTTAAAACATCTACGTAATAATCATTTATGTAGTAACACCACGCCAACACGAGGCCCAATTTCGGACGCGGCGGATTAGTGAGACATTCAGACCTAGCTGCTGATTTGAGAAATGTTATACGTTGTGGACTACAAAATGGTGCGTGAGAATGTTCTCTTGCTTTTCGTTTTGCAAGTACACCGAAATCGGGCTCGTATTGGCGTAGTTTGTTTGTCTTTACATGTAAATAAACACAAAAAGAGGTGGGCGAGTGATTTTTGCACTGTGCTGCTACCGTATCACACCTAAGTTCAATATCTCATCGCTCTGTCGGAGCATTATTAGGATTTGTACAGCGAAGTAAAATAATATGAATTCAGTGAGATAAAATTACAAGCCACGGTAGGCACGAAAAGGATATAACAAAAGATTATGTATGTTATGTGCACGCTCGGTTCGGTTTTTTCCGCAAGCATATAATGTTTCTGGGTTCGGGGACATCGTCGCGCGTTTTGACTTGGTCGCGCGTATTTTCAACTAGCTTCAGTTTAGGCTTAGGCTTATGATTGGGCTTAGGCTTAGGCCTACACTTCGTCTTGGGCTTAGGCTTCCAGCTTTCCCTAACAGCCGGATATGTTGTAATTCATAAAACGCGCGACCATGTGACAAAGAGCGACGATGTCTCACAACCATGTAACACGCTGACACAATGTTTCTATTTACATGGTATAAACGAAAAAAATCTTGCGCAAACATCCTGGGCTTTCGGCCCAACAAACAGCAGCAACACGAGTGACAAAATATGCAAATCACAAAACGAAACAAGTGCATACCATTTCCGACTGAGCAAGACTAGCCAAACAATCAATCAATCATATAAACCCCCAATGCAGATAGCTTTGAGTGGCATCTGTGTCAATCAATGAACAAACCCGCAAATAAACAAAAAGTAAAACAACGAAGAAAACCTTCACAGAACAATAATCATGGCGAAAGCTGGAGGACAAAAGACAGCGATGGAGAAGCACTCTGTATCGATACGTTGACGAAACATCATAAAGTAGGCCAGCAGGTGGTGGTTTGAAGTTGTGTTATGGGGCACGGGGTTAGACATCCACCCAAACCAAAGTCGATTCTCAACAGTCCGAGTCGGGATTCGGTATACCGTCGATTTTGTCCATCACCCTCGGCGACATGCGTCGTCTTCGTTGCGTCGCTTTCGGTTTGCACTTCGAAACGTCGTTACCCATATAACTCCAACAGTAGGTCGTGCCGTCCCACTGAAAAATAAACTCTTCCAATGGTCACAAAAGGACAAATCACAACAGAATCCAAAGTTTTATTTAAAGTCCATTTTGTGTGAACTAAGACTAAAGCTTTCAAAATCAAACTCAAAAAAAGTTGTGCTACCGATGAAGTGCATATTTCGTTGAGCGACGAATGCCAGGCGACATCCCGCACACAACTGCGATGCGCTTTCAGACGTGTCACCACTTCACCCGTCAATAAATCGTAGACTGCAAGTTTTTAACGCCAGTTTTTGGTCATCATTAGGGTTCGCGGCGGGGGGGGGGCGCGCCCCCCCCCGCCCGACCCCCCCGCCCGCCGAGGGGAAAAGCCCGCCCCCCGCCCCCAACCGCCCCCCGCCCGCAGCTTTTCCGCCCCCCGCCCCCTGACGAAAAGCACTTTTCGCTCCTTCGCACTATTAGGCAATTTTTTGGACAGCCAATTCAAGATTTTCACACAAAATAAACACCAAAAGACACATTCTGCGCTTCGAAAACATTTGGTTCGAAGATTTTCTCTCCCTTCTTTCCTCTCCCACCTGATTTTCCCACACCCCCCCCGCTCCCCGCGTGCCCCCCGCCACCCACCACCCCCACGACCACCCGCCACAGGGGCCCCGCCATCATTCAACGGACCCACCCCCTCCCGCGGCGCCCCCGCCCCCCCCCCCCTGCCACAACACCCCCACTACCAGCCCCTCCTACAACCCGACGCCCCCCCCCCCCGCCACCACAGACCCCCCGCACAACGCGCACCCAACACCCCCCCTCCCACCCCTCATCTGCTTCCTCCCCCCCCCCAAACTTTGCAACCTCCCCACCCCACACAGCCGCACCACGACCTCCACACACGCCACCACCGCCGCCGCCCCCCCCCACCCGCGCTCCCCCCCCCCCCCGACGAGATCCTCCTCCACATCAACGGCAAATCTATAACTACCATCCCCTCCCTCTCCTACCACAACCACCACAACACGTCCGCACCCACAACCAACCCCCCGACCGGACTCCCCAACCCCCCCCAACCCCACTTCACGACAACACCGCACCACACGCCGCTGCTTTCTCTCTCTGTGCACGCGCCTACGTACCTCCCCCCACCAGACCCCCCCCCCCCCCTCCCACCCCACACACGCCAACACCATCCACCGCACGCCCCACATCCTACTAGACCATCCGTCTCCCTCCCCCACCTCCTCTCCGCACCACCCGCCTCCCCCCCCCCTCTACTCTCCCTTCACTACACCACCCCAGCATCCACACCACTTCACTCCACGACATGACTGCAGCCACTGCCCCGGCACCAACCTACCCTAGACCCACCATCGACCCTCCGTCCCCCACCCTCCTCCCCCACCCCCGCACCCACACCCGCCCCCCACCCCACCTCACGCTACCTCCCTCCCCCCCCCCTCCCCCCCTCCTCTTACACGAGCCGCCTAGCCAGACCACGTACCCCCCCCCCCCTCTCCCCCTTTCCCCGCTCCCCCTCCCCCTCCTCCCACCCCCCCTACCACGCACTCGGACTGGGACCACGCTCACGCTCAACACCCCGCCCCCCCCCCTCAACCCCATCCCCGAGGTACCACTCCCCCTCTCCAACCTCGCTCACAGGCCACTCCCGCCACCCCCTCCCCTCACCCCTCCACTTCCACGCCGAGGGCAAAAACGCCCACCCCCTCCACCCGCCCCCTCTACTCCCTCCCTCGCCTCACCCCCTCACCCCGCGCACAGCCCCCACCCCCCATTTCTTCCTCCCACCCCAGCTCCTCCCCCCATCTCCTCGCTCCCCCCCCCCACACCCCATCCCTCCACCAATCCACACAAAGAAGCCCCCCACATTCCATCCTCCTCCCCCCCACCCACCCCCCCCCCAATCCAGCCGCCTCCCCAGGGACCAGGCCCAGATAAGCCCCCCCCACACCCCGCTCTCCCCCTCCCCTCACCCTTCCCCCTCACACACACCCTCCCCAGCCCCGCCGCAGCCCTCCCCTCTCCCCATTTACACCTCCCCCTCTCTCTCCACTCCCCCTCAAACCTCCACCACCTCCCCCACCCCACACCCCCTCATAGACGCACCCCCCCTCCCCCCCCACTACCCCCCAACCCCCCCCCACACCAATCCCACCCCCCCTCACCCTCCCCCCCCTCACTCTCTCCCTCCCCCCCTCCCCGCCTCCCTCCCGCCCCCCCACTAAACCCCTCCCCCTACAGCCTCCAACACACACCCCAATCCTCTCCCCTCCCCACTCGCCACCCCCCCCACCTCTACCACACGCCTCCTACTTCGCGACGCTCCCCCACCTCCTCACACCCCTACCCCCCCCCCCTCCTCCCCCCATCTCCATCCCCCACCCTCCCATCCCCCACCTCCTCCCCCCCCCACCCCCCCCCCCCCCCCCCCGCCCCCTCCCCAGCCTCCCCCCCACCCTCCCATCCACTCGCCCCACCCCTCCCCCACCCCCCCCTCCCCCCATCCCCCCACCTCCCCCATCCCCCCCGCCCACACCCACCCACCCCCCCCCCCCCCCCCCCCCCCACCCACCCACACAACACCCCCACCCCACCCCAATCCCCCATACCAACCCCACTCCCACCCCCCACCTCCCATCCAACACCACGCCCCAACCCCACCCCCCACCCCAACCCCCCCCCCCCACAACACACACCCCACCACCCCCCCCACCCACCCCCAAAACCCACCACAACCCCCCCCCCACCACCAACAACCCAAACACCACCCACACCCCCCCCACCCCACCAACCACAAACCCCACCCCACAACCCAAACAACCCACCCCCCAACCACACAAACCCAAAACACAACAACCCCCACCACCCCCCCCCCCCACCCCCCCCCCCACCCTAGTCATCATTATATAAAAAGTGGAAAAAACTTACCTAAACAAGCGCCCTGCGCACAACCCGTGTAGATGTAGCGCTGGCCGGTGGTTGAGTGCGGCGAGAAATAGCAACGAATCAACGTGTGCAACACCGTATGACCGCGGTAGGTCTGCACGGATGTGTCCCCATCAAGACGGGCTACGCGACGCGCTGCAAACGGGAAAAAATAATGGGAAATTTTCAAAAAATGATTTTATTTTTCATGACGAAAAGAGTGACGCTCACCGTTTGCAGGCACTGATTGCCAACGATAGTCCCACGTTTGACGTGCCACCGCGTTCTTGGTGGCCTGGAGAAGACAAACTTGTATAGCTCTTGTGCGCGCAGAAATTTCACAGGTCCGGCGTTTAATTCCAAATTAAAATAAAATAAAATCCCAGGCGATTTGGTGCAATACAGCTACAGGACAGCAGATCAGCTGCTGTGACAGTCCGCACCCAACAACATTGGTGCGATAAAAAATTTACGCTGACTGTGCCAGGAAATGCAGAAACGTACGACACACATTCAGGGGTTGAAAAGCAATCGAAAATTATTGGTGCCAAACACACACACACCAACCTGCATGCCATTGGAGGTGGAGAATTTGCGGACGTCCCACAATTTGATTGTCTGATCTTTGGAGTTTGTGATCAGATATCGGGCGTCCTGTTTCGAGTCAATGAACGTTATGCCATCGTAGTGCCCGGCAAACACACCGACTGCCTGCGGGCGTTCCTCGGACAACGTGCGTCGATCCCATACCGGAAATTATTATTTTTTGGCTTTGTAGCCTTTGTCTGTGCGGCTTCTGCGCGATTTATCAGAGCGGATTCATTTTACCAAACGCGGAATGCGCACGATAATAATACTGGATGGATGCTTTCGATTTTGCGAACACTTTCTTGACTGCTAAATTCACACGAGAAACTCGCATTAAATTCATACTTTTGTAATTAAATCAACAATGTTGATGTAGTATTGCTCTGTAACAAGAATAAAAAAATTGGCAAAAAAACTCACTTTGCACAGTCCATCGTCGGCGCCGCTGTAAATTATCTGTGAACTCTGATCAGCAAAACAGACCGCGTTCACATCGTCTTCATGCGCATCGATCTGCAAAATATTGTCGTTCGACAATTATGAACAAAATTTTTTTCAATCGATAACCTTGAGGAGTGTTGGAATAATCACAAGGAAATGTGCTTTTTCGGTTCCCTTAAGGCAACATAGAGTGCCAAGTGCCCTGTTTATTTTACGGTGCTGATGATGCCTGAGAATATTCCGCAGTTGCTGGAAATGCTAGCCAACCCGTTTGATAAAAAAATTCACTTCCTCATTCATGCGTGGTCAAAACACACCACCATCAAAAAACACCGAGTGGCCAAAAAAACGCGCGGTTTCAGTATACCGGTAGGCGAAAAAAAACGTTTTTTTTTTCGAAAAAACCGAAAAAAACCGTTTTTTCCGAGACCCGAATACTTTGCTATTTATTTTTCCGTGGGTACCATTTCGGTTTTTGATCGAAAAAATATCGGTACTTTATTGCAATTTTGCCAAAAAATTGTAATGCAAAACTGATGAGTTTTTCGATTTTAGTGAAAAATTGGCTCGAGCACGAAAATTAACGGGCCCAAAATGGGCCAAAAAGTGTGTAAACCAAGTGTTTTCGATTGACTTCAACACTCTTGAAGAACATTCTCATCACGTCGAACAAATTTTGCACTGAAATTGTTATATTTTGCGAAATTACGTTCTTAAGTACTGGAAAAATATTTGGAAAAAAAGGGTTTTTTTCGAAAAAAAACGTTTTTTTTCACGAAAAATAAAAAAACGGTTCTTTATGACAGTATAGGTTTCAGTCGAACCTTCAGCACCGAAACGGCGCGTTGTTTGTTGTACACGTAGAGATTGCGGTCACTTGATCCCGCCAGTATTTCCGTACCATCGTTGCTGTAGCGCAGCGAGAATATGCAGAACCTGGCCAGTGTAACAATAATTTTTGGAACATCACAAAAAAATAATTAAGTACAAAAATAATTTATACAAGCAAATTCAAGCCCAATTTATACCTTGAAACAAATAGCAGACCTGTATTCAGCGTCAGCAACAACAAAAGCTTGCCAATGATCCTCCCCCTCGCCACCGGTCAACGAACATTGGTGAACTGAAAAGGTAGTCGTTTTTTTCTGACTGACGAAACATATAAATAACGTGCAATTCTCGGTGGCCGTAAAAAATCCTCAAACGAAAAATCCCGAGAAAATCAGCCGCGCAGTGGTGTCGTTCGGGGGAGGAGGTTCCCCTGCCTATACTTGCGGGCTGAAAAAAAACCGTTTTTTTTCGGAAAAAAACCGAAAAAAACCGTTTTTTTTCCGAGGCCTGGAAAAATACGTTTTTATTTTTCCGGAAATTTTTCCAAGTGGCAACTTTTGGAAAACAACGGTTTTTTTCCCAAAAATTTTCGAGAAATTTTCCAAGGTCGCGAAATGATGTTGTCAAAACCGCTGTAAATCGGTCCTAAACAGTTCAAAATGAGCAGTTTTTAATCTCCAAGTGCATTTTTAGCCTGTTTCAGACCATTGCCCGACAAAATTTCCTCCAAAATAGGCGTTTTTGGACCATGGGCATCCTTAAGTACTGGAAAAATATTTGGAAAAAAACGGTTTTTTTTCGGAAAAAAACGGTTTTTTTTCCAAAAATATATTTTGCGGAAAAATACGCAAGTATACCCCTGCCTGGTATTGATTCCGTAAAGTTTTAGTCCGAGGGTATCCTGACCTTTTGACTGACTTCCCAACAACACCACTGCGCAAGTTGCCATGTATGACCCACAAATTTAGCGAAACCTACTGGCATTCGACCACGTTGCGTACGCCGCATGACAACCATCAGAGTTGACAGCCACATCCAGGATGCTCCATCCCACGTCGGGCGCATGTATTACACGATTACAACGATACACACCGTCGCCGGCACGAGCGTGCAGTCGGATCGTATGATCTGTGAGAGTGGGGTGTAAAAGGCGCGAAATTCTGGACAAGCGCTAGATAAAAACGACTTTTCAAAAAATGGAACAAGCACTAGGCAAAAATGTTTTGAATTTGGCCCCTCCCTTGGCCAAAAGCTGGATCGCATTGTCGCAAAGTGTGTCAGTTTGCTATACCGACCCACTTAGGCGGCAGGCATCATCAGCAGGGTTAGGTTTTCGGCGCTGGTGCGGGCGCAGGCCCGATCACACGCGTTCGGTGGTTGCTGCGTAAAATTAAATTCGATCAACCCAGCATAAAATTTGTTCCCGAACGATTGTTATAGTCTTTCCGCATTATATTGGTCCAAACATCCACTCAACGTGCGATCCAGTTGCTCCTAGCTAAGGTCGAAATATGCGATTCACCTTGAAAATGCAAAGAAAGAGAAATCAGACGTCACACGCCACGTAAGATTCCGGCGCACGAAACAATGTTTCAGGCTTCTGGTGACGTTGGCGGCGTGCATGTCACGTGTGATTTCTCTTTCTTTGCATTTTCAAGGAGAGTCGTGGATTTCGACCTCAGCTAGGAGTTGGCTTACAACGTTGACACGGCTTCCTTTGACTCGCATAAAAAGGAAATACTATACGTTCTATCAAATTTAGCGCCAGGTTTCCAACAAAATTACCGAACACCGAACAACGAAACGTGACGTTGTTTTCTATGTTAAATCCAACGAAACCCGACCCAACCCTGACTCCTATGCACGTGTGTGCTCATGAGTTTCCACGAAAAACTTGTATGTTCAACTTCTTTTGCCCCCGCATACCTTGACTGGCAGTCAGCAGCGTATTGCCCTTGTTCGCGTACACACAGCAGAATGTTTTGGTCCGATTTCCGTGCGAGAGCACCTTGCGTTTCTCGTTCGGCAGATAACTGCAAGTGGGACCACAGAAAAATATTTGCGTCGTTTATTTAGCGCATACATGAATAAATACATATTTTGCTCACGCAAACAAGAGCAATCTCGAGGCAGCCGATGTAAAACTTGGTCATTGAATCGGGTCGAGAACGGCTACGATCAGATGACTTTTTGTGTCCAGAATATCTCGAGATTTACCAACGACAAACAAAGGTCCTGATCAGGTGTCTGCGTCGACTTGCCTCAACTGAGTTGTGACCAGTGCTGTGGCTACTTCTGAGGGGGAGATACTGTACCATGTGGCCAAAAAGAGGGGGATGCCGGGGTAGTGTACCCAGAATTTTGGGGGGAATCCGATTTGGGGGGTGGAGGGGGAAGAAAGTTTAGGGGGAGATACTGTACCATACTGCTTTCGCGAGAATTCAATTTTTATAGGTTAAAATGTGTTTAAATCGGGCGGAGCGCGCAAATTTTTGCACTTTTGGTCGATTTTGACCCGATTTTTGGCCATTTTGGACCAAAAAGTGTACTTCTGGGGTGCAATTTTGAAAAATTTGGGGAATGCCGTACCAGAGAGGGGAGATACTGTACCTCAGCGTGGGGGGCACATACCGTTCCGGCGAGGGGGAGATACTGTACCTTTGGGGGGGGGTCCCCCACCCCCAGCCACAGCGCTGGTTGTGACCGACATATTCGAAAATCTTTTTCAAACATCCTCAAAACTCACAACAGATCAAACGCACGCATATCCGATTCGCTCCCATCACCAAGTTTGACGCACAAAAACAAAAACACTCACTGATTGGACAGCCAGCATTTCAAATTCGACATGAACGGTGTATTGGCGGCCGTCGATCGACGTCGCACAATCGGCAGGCCAAGTTCGCGCGATCGCAAACATTGATTCACTGATACTGCACGCTGTACTGCACCAGCATCAACAGCATCCGATTGGTCCGATGATGTTTCGCGATCCACCGGTTTGGCGTCGGCGGCCGCTTGCGACGATGATATGCGGGTGTCGTACAGCCATTGGCCACTGTCGAACGCCACCTTTTGTTTCAGCTCGCGATAGCTCGTCTGGCACACGGGAATCGAGTGTTTCTTGATATTGTGACCGGTCTTTCAATGTTGGACAAGCAGATCACATTCCAAGAGGCGAATAGAACACGGCGATTAAAATAACGATGGCGCCAGATCGCATACGTTTTGGTCTTGTGCATTATCGAATCGCAATCGCATTGAAAACAGCTCCAATCTGGCCAGGCAATATAAACAAACAAAGCTCGGCAATAAACGACGACCAACTTGTTTGGTCAATTCCATCTGTGCCTTTTCAGCCCGATTCGTTTCCTCCTCCGTCGGTCCAAATATGGGCGGCGGCGATCCGCTACTTTCGTTCGAATTCACACTCTCCTCACCGCTGTCGATGCCGTTCGACAACAGACGAACCTGCATGGTGCAAGACCGTCTTGTTGTTGCAGTAAACTATTGTGTGCATACTGTCAAAAACCTACACGCAATGACGGGGCCCTATTTTTTCACTGACCCCAACTTGGGGACTGTATTCCGGGGATCAGTGTTGGAGGTACTCTGGAGGGGGATACCTACTGCACCGGGCTCGGCAGTGTAGTTCCTGGGGGGAGGGGGTCCCCCCTCGGGTATACTTGCGTATTTTTCCGCAAAATATATTTTTGGAAAAAAACGTTTTTTTTCCGGAAAAAACCGTTTTTTTTCAAATATTTTTCCAGTACTTAAGGATACCCATGGTCCAAAAACGCCTATTTTGGAGGAAATTTTGTCGGGCAATGGTCTGAAACCGGCTAAAAATGTACTTGGAGATTAAAAACTGCTCATTTTGAACTGTTTAGGACCGATTTACAGTGGTTTTGACAACATCATTTCGCGACCTTGGAAAATTTCTCGAAAATTTTTGGAAAAAAAACCGTTTTTTTTTCAAAAGTTGCCACTTGGAAAAATTTCCGGAAAAATAAAAACGTATTTTTCCAGGCCTCGAAAAAAACGGTTTTTTCGGTTTTTTTCCAGCCCGCAAGTATACATTCGGGTGCGTCTGCTCCCGCAATTTTTGCCTAAAATAGGCAAATTTAGGCCTAAAATAGGCATTTTTAGGCATAAATTGAGTGATTTTTAGGTCAATGTCGTCAAAAATCGCCAAAATACCCATTTTATTGAGATTTTTTCAAAAAAGGGGCAAAAATGAGTCAAATTTTCGACCTCAAAAAATGACATTTCTCCAAATTTGGGTCTTCCCCCTTCCCCCCAGGTGGGTACGTCTGTTCCCCCTCCGAAGAAAGGGGGTACCGCCTGTTCCCCCTCCGGACTAGGAACTACACTGGGGCTCGAAGAGGGGGATACCTGGGGGGTTATGTACCTACGGGGGTTTGGGGGGATTAGGTTTTTGGGTGAAAATTTTTAATGTTTTTATTATGTGTGGAATCGTGTAAAAATATAGTATTTGCGCGCGTAGCGCGCGAATTTTGGATAGTCTGAGGTAAAAACCACTGATTTTACACTAATTTTGGCCATTTTGGTCAAAAAATGGCACTTTTGGGGCAAAATCGGGGAGGATACCTACTGTACCGGGGTGAAAATCGGGAGGGGATACCTCTTGTACCATGCCAAACATCGGGGGGATACCTACTGTACCAGGCGAGGGGGATACCTACTGTAGTGGGGGGGCTACCCCCCAAACCCCCCACCTCCAACACTGGCGGGGATCGGGCCGGAATTGCCAATTGCGATGCGCTCTCCGCGCTCGCTCTGCCTCAAAGACAAAATTCAATGAATGTGAGCACGAAAATGACCAACCTGGCCACTTCGAATCAAATAATTGAGCAATCGATTCACAGCCGAATCCTCTGACACTGAATCAGCGTTGTTTTCGTTTTCATCCACAGCATCCGAATCCGACATGTTCACCGCCGCGGTTCGTTGATGTCGAGCAGATGATGTTGATCGATGCGATTGCGAAGTTCCCATTCACTCGACGACGTACCGTATTGTCGGAAATAGAACCCCCCATTAATTGACCCCCCCCCATTAATTGAACCCCCCTAAATGGCTCGAAATCAAAAATAGAACCCCCCATTAATTGACCCCCCCATTAATAGAACCCCACCCCCAACCTTCACCGTACCACAGATTAGTGGTATGGTAGGGCTGTGTTGTTGTGTCAAACGTTGTTTAAGCTTGCGTACACAACAGAATACAGCTTTTTAAGCATAATCGACGCTGTTAAACCGGGCAACCGGATATCGCATGCTCTCAGAATCCGGCCTTTCGCAATAAAATGTGACTATATACGATGAGTGATCACAAAAACATCGTTCAAACAAAATGAAATGCGTTTAAATTGTGAGAATTAATTTTTAAAAATTTGCTTTCGGGAACAAACTCGAGCTTGTGCCGACTTACACTCCCCCTTTTGATCAGGCAACGGCAGAACATTTAGTAGGGAATCCAACCAGCTCGTCAACCAACAGCCACGTGTGAAACGTTTCACAAAGGCTTCATCTGTCAGCGAGCTGGTTCTTATCTCAGTCTCACTGCCTTTCATGATCAAAAGGGTGAGCGTAAGTCGGCACAAGCTCGCGTTTGTTCCTGAAAGCAACTTTTCGAAGATAAATTCTGACAGTTTTAACGTGGTTTATCTCGTTTGATCGTTGTTTTTGCGACCGTTGGACATAAACAGTCTAACTGCGTAGTAAAAAAGCAAGCATGAGATATACGGTTTCCCGCTTTAAAGGTAGAAAATACCGAAAACAAGCCATTTTTATGGGCATTATCAACAATGATTTTTTTCGTCGGGGGGCCAAATGAAAAATATAACCCCCCAATAATTGACCTGACCCCCCCATTAATTGACCCCCCAAAATGACCCCAGTGAACAAATAGACCCCCCGGGTTCTATTTCCGACAATACGGTATTCGCTCGCAGCAAGCAGCTCGTTGTTTCCTCTCTTCGATCAATGAAATGACCGAAAGAATTGAATGGACGAAGACGAAACCATAGATTTAGGATCGGGCCGGGCCGGGATTTGGGGTAAAAATACCGAAATTTGAGCCATTTTGAGTCAAAAATATCCATTTTGCCGGAGCCGGACAGCCGGAGTTTTGGGCAGTCGGCACCGGCACGCAGTGTATCTTGGGGGCTGGGGGGGTCCCCGCCCCGACCCCAAGGAACACAAACCGCCGCGACCCAGGAAGGTACACTGACCGCCGCTCCGAAAAAATGGGCAGCTGTCCAGAGGTGGGAATCGGGCCGGGCCGAGGTTTCCGGCCCGAACGGTCGGGCCGGGCCGACTTTTCGGAATGTCGGGCCGGGCCGGGCCGGGGTGGCCGGCCCGAAAAGGCCCGACATCATCGAATTTCAATAAAAAATCGTGATTTTTTTAGGCTAAATTTGCCAAAAT
Source organism: Rhynchonema sp. JSB1_4 (assembly GCA_030248065.1). Lineage (NCBI taxonomy): Eukaryota > Metazoa > Nematoda > Chromadorea > Monhysterida > Xyalidae > Rhynchonema > Rhynchonema sp. JSB1_4. Next base: position 18,492 of record JASAMV010008922.1, read on the forward strand.
TTCTCGCGATTCTGCAAATTAGTACCGACTTCCATGATTATCAGGTATTTCTAAACCAAAAACAGTAATTTTTGCACCAAAAAATTGCTTCAAAATATCATCAGAAAAAGTCGGGCCGAAAAAATTGGGCCGGGCCGGGCCGACTTTTTTCCAAGTCGGGCCGGGCCGGGCCGGGCCGGACTTCCCGGCCCGAACTGTAGGGCCGGGCCGGGCCGGGCCGACCCCCGGACCTCGTCGGGCCGGGCCGGGCTGAGGTAACCCGGCCCGATTCCCACCTCTGAGCTGTACACTCAGTGTAGTACTTGGTCAGGGTGTTGACGATAGATAGATTGGGACCCGAAAAGTGTTGACGATAGATAGATGACCCAAGTCCGAAATCTGGGGGGGGGTCGACCCAAACTTGTTGACGATAGATAGATGGTGGGGGGGGTCGCCAAAAATCAAGGTATAGTATAGTGTACTAAGTAGGTAATAATGTGTAAATATTAATGAAAATGTACTTAGATGTACTAAATCCGCGCGCGATTTTTTACCTATTTGGGACAAAAATACCGATTTTGAGCCATTTTGAGGCAAAAATACCCATTTTGGGGTCGAAATGTGTTGACGATAGATAGATTGTTCCCAGAATTTGTTGACGATAGATAGATTTGCCCATAAGTGTTGACGATAGATAGATGAAATCAAAAAGTGTTGACGATAGATAGATGAATTTGGGGGGGACCCCCCCCCCCCAAGTACTACCCTGTGTACACTTACCGCTCGCCGCGCCGGACCAGGAATTGCACTGGCTGGCAGCCGGCAAGGGCCGGGCCCGCCCGGGCCCGAGCCGGATGAGGTGACCCGGCCGCCGGCCCAATCCCAATTTCTGGAGGAAGCCACAAAAATAAAAATAAAACGAACGGAACAACGGAACGGACTAACGGAGAAAATTTCGACCGAAGGAATAAAAAAACTTTGAAACTGTAGAGGAGATAGAAATCTTTAAGAAAACATCGGTGCCTGATTCGCAAAGGAAACAATTATCCGTGTCAATTTCAAACTTGCAATTATTTCTTTGGCGTTCTGGTTCATTATCAGTGTCTCTCTATCGGAATGTCGAAGGTATTGATGTGGGTTTGTTGAAAAAAGTGGCACCCCCACTTTTCGTACCAGACGGACACCAAAAGGCACCCCCAGCCCCACCTTGGCTTTGGCACCTACCCTAGAAATACCCACCGCCCCCCTCACGTTGGCACCCCCCCCCCCGCCCCGTGCTAGTATCTAAAGGCAAACCAGCCGTGCGTTGCACTCTTAGACCATACCGTATCACCCTGAATACTTACACACCTGTTACTGTAGCCACGTCTCGCGGCCCGTGATTTGCGTGTGAATCCGATAAAGAGTGAAGGGTGAAGAGTGCAAAGCACTGCTGGTTGCCTTTACCCCTACCCTAAACAGCAGCCCACCCCCGCAAGTTGGCATTTTCACTTTTCTTTTGGTGCAGGGGTCGTGTTTCTTCATGTTTCGAAGTTTTTTGGGCAATTTTTACGTTGAAAAGTGCTTCAGTCGCGCGCAGCGCACAATTTTTTCCACTTGTCAGCAGTGTTAGAGGTACTTTGGAGGGGGATACCCACTGTACCGGGCTCAGAGAGGGGGATACCTACTGTATCAGAGCCGATGGCCTGGGGGGTTAGCGCTTGGGTAAAAAATTTGATGTTTTTAATCATGCGTAGAATCGTGTGAAAACGTTGTATTTTGTGTGTAGCGCATGAATTTCGAGTATTTTGAGTTAAAAACCACCGATTTTACACTAATTTCGGTCATTTTGGGCCGATATTGACGCCTTGAGGGCAAAATCGGGGAGAAATTGGTCGCACAATGATCATATAAGAATTCATTAAATCAATCCTGATTTTCACGTTCAGTCACTCCTAGCCACTCTGTGCTGTTTGTGATTGTTATTGGTCGCACAATGACTAAATCAGAATTCATCTACCCTGATCTTCAGGTTCAACCTTAACCACTATGCTACTTGTATTTTTGACAAAACATTTTCAGCTAAAAATAATCTGGCAGATCAACCACGTTGCCGCAGGTCTGAAACATTCTCTTTACTATAGTGTTTCCTTTTTATGCAAGTCAAAGGAAACAAGCTACCCCATGTTATAACTCAACTCCAGTTTGGGGTCGAGATTTCAGAAACCAATGAAAGAGATTAAGAATGTGTCCTTGTTAATCCAAGCACGACACTCAGCAGCAAACATAGTGAAATGTTTCATTGACATGCTGGCAGCGCACACGCACAAAGCTCACAGCGAGCATGTGAAACATTGTTGTTGTTAGATTCCACAGGCAAACTTTGACACGTTTTTGCCAGCTGCCTGATTGAATCGAAATTGTAATCTCGACCTCAACTAGAAGTTCAGTTATAACACGGGCCCGCGCGTTTCCTTGGACCAAGAAAAACAGGAAACACTATACATAGTTTGTGTGCCATCACGCAACGCAACGTCGTTGCCCCGTCACTTTCCCTCTTCACGATTCAGGAAAAAAATTTGACCAATTCTTATATAGTCATTGTGCGACCAATACAAAAAGTTTCATCTGAAAATAATCTGGCAGAACACCCACGTTGCTGCGGGTCTGAAACATTTTAGTGACTGCATTCTATGGGTGGAATTTTCGAAACGGTGTAAAGGTCAGTTGGGCGTAAAGGTCGGTGTAAAGTTCGGTCGAAAGCTCGGTCGGCGTAGCTCGGTGTAAACGTGAAACATTGCCTGTTATTAACGTGGAATGTTTCAAGTTTACACCGAGGTCTATCACACTGAGCTGTCGACCGAGCTTTCCACCCACCTTTACACCCAACTGACCTTTACACCGTTTCGAAAATATCACCCTTTGTGTGTGATTAAGCAACGCAACGTCACTGGGTGAAATTCACAAAACAAAGTCAAGCTCACCCTCAAGCTCAACGTCAAAGTTCAAAGTCAGATGTTTCGGCGTCACGCTGGCTCGTGCAGCAGACACAATTTTCTAAACGAAGGGTCAACTTTGACACATTATTGGGTATGATTGGATGCGTTTCTCGGGATACTGTTATTTTAAGGACGTAGCACAAGCGTTTCTGAAGATTATTTCTGAGTTATAATAATTTCTGACTAATGGTATTGAAATAATGTGGCGATCATTGACCGCAGTCAAAATTTTTTGCACCTCCGTTGGTGATCGTCTGTTCATTTTGCCTCTTTTCAGAAATTCATGAAACTCAGAAATACTCTCAGGTAAGCATCCGGTCTTGCACAATAATGCGTCAAAGTTGACCCTTTGTTTAGAAAATTGCGTCTGCTGTACGAGCCAGCGTGACGCGGAAACTTCTGGCTTTGAACTTTGACGTTGAGCTTGACGGTGAGCTCGACTTTGTTTTGTGAATTCCACCCATTCATGGGCAATATCGGCGTTGTTTCAGAATCTTCATCAAGGTGTTGCGGTGTTCATTTCGAAGCTCCAGAAAAGTTTTTGAACGAAACCGACAGTAAATTCGAGCATCCCGCACTTGTCTACCGCCAGACAATAACTTGTAGGCGTTATCGAGGAAGAAAGTGAAACAAACCGCGCCGTCCGGCACAGGCCGAGGTGTGCGGGACGGTCTGTCACTGGGAACAAAGCGTCCGGTCACCAGCGACCCATGCTTGATCAATGTTTCACCTCGTTTCACCTTTCCTTTACGAATCAGGCACCGATGTTTTCTTAAAGATTTCTATCTCCTCTAGATTCTCTACTTTTTCCTGAATTTGGGTCTTCGGACCAATCGTCGTGCGATGTTTTTAAAAATAGTTGTTCCCGCGTTTTCTCTTTCGATTACGGTAACGTTTTGTGGGCAGCTGTGGAGGAAGATATAAAATGGTCAAACTTGGGTTGAACTTTTATCAAAGCGTCAGTTTTTTTGTGGTTGAGTGCTTCATGTCTGTAATGTTGCTTTTTTGCAATTCAACTCACCATTCTCACTCATTAAGACGTTTAACTAGTCAAACAGGATCGTTTTCTGATTGACCGACATTCAGTCAGAAAATAAACGCCACAAGACGCATACAATGTCCGATGAGTTGTTTTATGTACGGTACCCTTGGTGAAATTGGTTGAAGACACATAGAAACTGATGGTCTATTACATTGTCAGTTTAGATTGATTAAGTTTATCAACAAAAAAGCTGTGTGTTGGTGGGCATTTAGTTGGCTTTCTCAGCCTTGAAAGCAGAATTGTGTGCACCAAAAGAACATACTTTCGAACGAGATTCTTCGTGTGTTCATCAGTGATGTGATTTTCCGTCTGTTCATGTCCTGAAAACCGGACGGTCTCCTGTAGATTTTCTGAACTTTGCAACAGCTTTACTCGTGTTCTACTACAAGAAAAAAGAAAATTGGCTTGCTCGTTGCAATAAATGAGCTTTTATGCTTCTTCTGTCCTCACTAGAGGACAGGTTGTATCGGTAAAAACAGAGCAGGTTCTCCCTCAGGCCTTGTGCTGGATGTATTGTGTGCACATTTACGACACGTCATAAATTAACGGACTTGGAAACGTTTTTACATCATACAATCCCAGGCACCGCCGAGCGAAAGTCGAATAACAGAGCCGCCCAATATTCTGAATGGTGCTCGATTATGTCCTATCCCCAAAAGTTCTTTCGCATTTTACTTTTTGCACTAGTATACACAAATAAGTAAAACAACCGCACAAACACAGTTTACGGTACCCAATGACCAGCGTGAACAAGGTGCCCATTGCTGTAGGTAACAGCCAGCGTTGCACGTGAATGTTCCCGCGCTTTTGAAAGTCGTACACATTACAAGTCAACCTGCTGCACAAGTTGTAACGTAGCGGCGCTTGCAATACTTATTTGGTACCGTAACAAGACTAAAGATTGGGCTGGTATCTTTTTGGGCCCACAAAGAAAGTAAAAAGTGCTTGAGAACTTTAGCCCGTTATCCGTAGAGCTGTTGTCGTTGGTTGTTTACGACATTTCGTTCATTGTGAGAACGCTGCTTTTGGTCACGGACAGCAGAAACCTGTGCTTACTCCAACTGACTTCAGCTGCTGACGAAACAAGGCTGCTTTGTAACACTGTGGTCAAATCGTCGTCAAATCACATGTACTATTTCTGGCGCTCATTTGGGGCTCATGTACATATTATGGCTTGATTAATTGACGAAATGTTCACAACAATACTATTAGCCCGAAACATTGTATTCCATTGGTGCTGTTGTGCAGCAAACAGATTGTTCATGTTTTCTATTGGTTTGTTCTCATTACGACGGGTTCCATTTGTTTAAAACAGTTCTTTTTCGCAAGAAGTTTGGAACCATAAAACACACCAAGTTCAGTTCTTTTCGGTTGCACACCTGTTTTCCTCACTGTTGTTGTGAAGCAGACGCATGTCGAAACAAAAAAAACCTTTTGCCTTTTTTCTTCTTTCTGTTGTTTATGCGCGAGAGCAAGGGGCCCTGGGCTAGGTGCGCCGTTTGACCAGGCGCACAGTAATTGAAGCTAAATTACCACGACGTAGTAATCAACCTGGGCACAGTTTGGGTTTTGTAGCCCAACAACTTCCCAATGAAAATTTGGCTTGCTGTTTACCAGAAGCGATTATTCCCAGCGGGCTTCACCCAGAGCCTGCACCCTGTCTCCAACCGCTTTTTGTTAGCCAAAGAATTTTCTCCAGATCCTGGATTTTAGCGGCCATCCAGCCGAAATATGGCATTTCGTTGAACAACAAGTTTACGAGGCGATTGCTTTTCGTTGGTGATTGATTTTTTCGACAAAATGTTCTGATTTTGTACCCAAACTCTGGCTATGAACCAAAACGGCGTGACTTCTTAGCGTTTATCTATAACAACCTTTGCAGCACAAAACACTTGCAGACAAATTGCTGCTCTATACGCACAATAGAATGCACAGTGCAGCAAACATCGAATTGTCATACTTTGTGTGGCCTGTTTTTCAGCTGAAATAATACAATATTTGCAGAGGCCAAAAGTCAAGTGGTGTAAACAAGGCAATCCACTACCTGGCTGTTATTTCGTTTTATTATTGTACATTTTCTTTCAATCTTTTGTGTTTGTTCACGGGTTTGCAAACGCCGACAGTTTAACAAAAAAAATAGTGCGTTGTCCATACAGCACAGAACAGTTCTTGCTTGGTACTCCAGGTTGTGAGTTTGTGTCAACCGGTTACAATTCACAGCTCATTTTCCATGACGGCTTGACCAAGTGTGAAATCCGGGGGTGGTGGCACAGGGCCATGGCCCCCTTTGGTCCATTCGGCTCTGAAGTGGGACACTGTTTCGGAAGGAAGACGAAAAAAAGAACCCCCAGAGCGCAGGAATTTCACTCTGATACACCTCAAAGCTCCAAGAATCGCTCGTCCAGATACACCCCTTTTCAATGAAATTTGCCTTTCGCGAGAGTGCTAAAATTTCGCGCGTTTCGGCACGCATTGTCACATTTTGTATGATATTTGATGTAAAAAGCTCGAAATGCTGAACAAGCACTAGATAGAAATGACCTGGGTTTGACCACTGAGTTTGACTATGACACTGTCCTTCAAAGAAATCACAACACAGTCTTGATTTTCAGGATACAAGTTCCAATAAAAATATCCAAATTCTACAATAATCATGGCACGGGTGCTGTGGTGAGTTTCTTATGCATGACAAACATTTGTTATTGTTATTATTGAAAGCAGCAGGGCGCAGTCCAGTCAGGATCATGTTTTGCCAAGTTCAAATGGATAAAGGAAGGACCAGACAGAAATTTTACGAGATTGAATACCTCAATTTTTTTACTTTTTAATCTGAGTGTTTCATAATTTTTTTTTATTTCAGCTTGCTTGTGCTTTCGCTCGTGGCCGTTGCACTTGCGCAACGAGGCGAACCATTCGGCCGAGTCAAGGAACGTCAAATGCAACTCTCCAAGTCGCTCCTGAAATCGCTCTTTCGTGATTACGACCCCGAAGAGCGTCCTCCACCAGGTGGCATGGATTTGGAAATTTTGCTGGTCCACAAAATGAAACAAACTTAAACAGAGACAGTTTTAGTTGGGTTCATTCACACTCTGAGCATTGCTTGACCCTTGACAACACTGTCAAAACTTGACATTGACATCGTGCTTGTTGTTATCATGCTAAGGCTCGTGCACTTACATACAGTATATGCGTTTATACATAATTTTCCGCCGACATACAATTTCAGAAAGCCAGGACTACTCATCTATTATCGTCAAAGTGAACGCACATATTGTCACGGAGCAGATCAACCATGGTGAAAACTCCGCTGTAAGTTCCTTGTAGGTAATGCATGAGATGAGAGAAAGGCCTGCAACTTATTTTATTGCCGCACATCACATGCAAATAGCATATACGTTCCCGCAGCAGACCGACACAAATCAGATGCATATATTCTGTTCATAGGACATCACAATGTATTTCCGTGAGAATTGGAAGGACAAGCGAATCACCTACAGCGATGGGGAAGACCTGCTCAATGATGCGCTTCGGGTTCCCAGGTACATACTGTAGATCTTCATTAACTGCTTCTTCTTATCGTATAAACCGTACAATATGAGCTGCGGCGTGTCAGTAGTTTCTTCAACCTTCAAAACTGTTCATAAGTCGTCGTTTATCTACATGGGTGCTAATGACGCCAAACCCAAAAGACGCACAGGTTAAAACTAAATTTTGAGAAGCATATGAATTGAACATGAAACAGGATTTTCCCAAGCTTACCACCGACTCGAAATCCTGTGGACAAGACTGGTTGTCTTGTCTAGGCTGGCAGCTTTGGTAAGGTGAAAGAAAAATAGAGAAGGCGACCAGACCAACAATCCCAGTTTGACACTGGCTGCACCTTTACTTGAAAATTCAGGCACTTGCTTGACTTGAAAATTCAGGCACTTGGTCAAAAAGAGCTCATGTTTTTTCGTCAGATCGCAGAAAATCTGGACGCCCGACACGTACTTCGCGGCGGTCGATACGAACGAGAATCAGGACAAAAGCAGCACTTCCATTGGTGGCGACGGATGGGTGCAACGCAGCACAATGTAGACATTTTAAGGAGTTAATTTTGATTTTATTATTTTTGCTTAATTTTTGTCACCACAATTTCAGGTACACCGTCACATTCGCGTGCGAGCTGCATCCATCGTTTCCGCTGGTCAACCGAATGATCTGCAAGACACAGTTTGGCAGCTGTGAGTCAAAATTCTAAAAAAATTGAGCCAAATTATTACTCGGACCAAAGTTGGCGACAACTTAAGCGAGGGAAAACACGTCACACAAAATATTTCAGATTTGTACCCCTCCGAGGACGTGCTGTACTTCTGGCGTGGCTATCGTTCGGTTCAGTACGATCAATCGTCAGACATCGCCGAGGTCACGGCGGGAAACTGCTCCGATACGTATGAAATCGGTGAGAGAGGAAGTTGCTCAACTTTCCTTTTTTTGGCATTTTTTGCCTTTTTTGATTTATCGGTGCTTATGGGCGCGTGGAGTCGTTGCGAGAAATGGGAATGAAAATTCGAGACTTGGACAAAAAATTTTCAATCAAGTTCACCTCTAGAACTACATGCGTTCTAGTTGTATTGACAAAAGTTGTTTGGTTTAAGTTTGATAAACAAGGAAATGAGAACAACGCTGGTGTTCAATCCTGGGTATGGCGTTTTTGATGCGGTCGAAAGCCCCAAAAATCTTTTTCAATGCTGTTTTCGATGAAAAAATTGCTGAACTTGAGTCCAAAATTTTAGCAGGTCTGTGTTATGTCGTACCAACTTTATATAGGATTGCGATTTGCGATCCAAACCGAACAAATCACCCCAAAAATGAATCCCTGTTTTCCATATCGCACCACAACCAATCCAACATCCAATACCATACCGAGTCATTTTACCACAAAAAGGGGGAAAATTAAGAAAAAAGTTGTGAAATAAAAAAGTGAACTTACTTTTCCAATTTTTAAAAACCAAGAAAGTGGCGAACATTTTCATAAAATTTTATTTGAAGTTTTTCCTTTTTTTAATCCAACCCGCTGATACCGACATTGCAGGTCAATACAGCTGTCTATCCCTGGAAGTGACCTACGGCTGGTGCGGCATGGACAGCGTTGCGAAACTGATGATCCCAAGCTTCCTGTTGGTCGTGATCTCATGGCTGCATTTCTTCCTGTCCGTCTCATGCACCGTTGCGCGTCCGCTCAGCGCTCTGTTGCCCGCCGTCGTTATTGCGTTGCTTATGGTGCGTCACTTTATGGGGCTGATGGCTGGCTTTTATGAACACGAGATTTCTCCCGCTATAAATTTTTGAGGAATGTGTTATACCAACCCAAGCTCAAAAGTGTGCGCATTTCGTCCACAACGCATGTACAGTATGTGTATGGTCGGTCATGGAGTGTGTTTTTTCGTTTTCACATGGTTCGATCAATAAACTATGACGATCAAGATCTGTTTCAAGCCATGCCTTTCAGAAAAGATCGAGTACTTAGGTTTTTTGCTGAATGATCCCAAGGGGCACTCGGCTTCACATGATCCACCGACAACCTGCTCATCTGATTTTCTTGTCTCCACCCTAAATTCTTAGTTCGGGATCAAAACTCCACAAAGCATTAGTTGCCGCAGTTCTCCATTAGTGACCCCACCGAACAGAGAGAGCCTTCAGGAGCCTTAGGTGTGAAACATCAGGCAGATCCGAAGACCCTAAAAAAGGGTAAACGTAAATCACCATTATTTGTCAAACTTTCAGGCCGGTTCGCTGGTGGAGATGTGGTCGCTCGGCGTGGCCCTCTGGTTTCTCGTGTGTCTCATCTTCGCCGCTCTATCCGCATTCGAGTACTTTGCCGTGCTCGCCTGCAACACGTGCACGCAACACGAACAGGTGCACGAACAAGAGGCCCCCTTGAAGGTCAGGGTAGTGTTATAACCTGATTTGTGCATGATCAGTCAGGCAACTGTTGCATGTGTTGTGTTGTTTTGCGTTCTGGTCTCTGTCGGGTTGTTTAAACGATAATCGGTCTCATCTTTGGAAGGGAATGTTTGCTATACTAAGGGTGGAATTTTCGAAACGCTGTAAAGGTCAGTTGGGTGTAAAGGTCGGCGTAAAGTTCGGTCGAAAGCTCGGTTGGCGTAGCTCGGTGTAGACGTGAAACATTGCCTGTTATCAACGTGGAATGTTTCAAGTTTACACCGAGATCCATGACACTGAGCTTTCCACCGAGCTTTCCACCGACCTTTACACCCAACTGACCTTTACATCGTTTCGAAAATATCACCCTAAGTATAAGGTTGCAATGAATATTTCGACCCTGATAAATGCTGTGTGCTTGAAAAGAAAGTGCGTGGAATCCCTAGCAGTGATGTAGTTGGTCCGAGCAAGAAAGCTAGCTAGCTGGAGGGGTCCGGCGCAAGAAAGCTAGCTAACTAGCCGAGTACCCCGATTTGGGGGGTATTGGTCCAGAAGTCAAAAACAGTGGTAGAAAAATTGGTCGAAATTATGCTAAAATAAGCTTAAAAATGCGTATTTTTGTGCATGTGTGAGAAAACGTGAACGAATTTGACCGTTTTGGCCCATAAAATGGTCATTTTGGCACTAAAATCAACACTTTTTTTACTTGGTGACCGGAGCAAGAAAGCTACCTAGCAGTTGGGGGGGGTAATACCCCCCATTCCCCCCCCAACCACATCACTGATCCCTAGTGAAGCGCTCAGTCCAAATTTTCAACAGAGAACAATTCGCATTTTGTGTGTGCTTGCGTTTGGACACTTGAGCACAAGATTTCCAAAATTGTCTAAAAACAGCGCTTCATTTGCACATTGTACCTGTACCTTGTGCTTGTGTTTGAACACAATGATGATTGTTCGTTGTCTTTTCCTGAATATTTCCAGGTCAAAATATTCAAATTTCCGTGATTTTACAGGGAACGCGTCTGAACGTCGCGGAGCGCAGCCGTTGGGACCTTCTGTCGCGCGTGTTCTTCCCGGGAGCATTCGCCATCTTCCTGGTCCTGTATCTCATCTACTTCCTATTGTTGGCCTAAACTGTGCGAAATTCTTCGTGTCCATTTTAGAGAATGCCTCAAAGTTTCAAACTTTTGTGCATGAAAGCAAGGACATAAACCAAAAACTCCAGGGGAAAATTAGAGCGTGATTTTGTTGAATTGCAACAGTCTCAACAGTCTTGAATTGAAATTTCTGCGGTCTTGGAATTGCTGTTCTGTCTTTTTTGCAACTGATATTGCGGCATATTTATGTTCTTTGGTTTGCTTTTGGCACGCGCTCCACAGTTTTAAAAAAATCCAAATGGTTTGTAGGTTTATGACGTTTCGCCCCCACTAAGGTAGCATTATGAAATTGTGGAAAAAGCAACCAGATAACATGAACTGTTTTCGCCCACAACCAAACATTGTGCAACTCAACACATTATTGTGGCATATTACTCTGCCGATTTATGATTGTTGATATTTCAGTCCCAAAATTTATTAGATTTAAATTGTGTGAATCCCCTTGAATATCTGATGCTTTCTCCATGTACTTGCAGTCTAGAGCCTCTTCCAAGTGCTTTATCACGTTTCAGATATATTGAAAGAGGTCGCACAATGACTTTATAAGAATTGGTCAAATTTTTTTCCTGAATCGTAAAGAGGGAAAGGGACTGGGCAATGACGTTGCGTTGCGTTATCGCACACAAAGCATGTAGTAAAGAGAATGTTTCAGACCTGCGGCAACGTGGTTGATCTGCTAGATTATTTTCTGCTGAAAATGTTTTGTGAGAATCACAAATAGCCCAGTGGTTAAGAGTGACTGAACGTGAAAATCAGGATTGATTTGATAAATTCTTATATAGTCATTGTGCGACCAATATGCATGCGCTTCTTGGGTTTCTCATTTTGTATACGTGTTGTATTATTTTGTATTTTACTGTCCGCCCACCTCGTCAAAAATTGCGGAGTATCTACGAAATGATAAATGAAAAAAACATGCCCGAAGCAAGGTGACGATTTTTAACTCAAGGAATATGCCGCGTTCGCTTTCTAGGTCGATTAATTATCAAAAGCCAAATGTGATCGGTTGTGATGTAACATATACATTGTATGTAACTCCTGCGCTGTGAACCTTAAAGGGCACACGCATGGCGTTTACCCCAGAATGGTACACGATTTAAGGCAACGGTTACGATGAGGCAACAGCCTAGTCAAAATCAACTTAGCTCAGCTAGAAACGGACAAAAAACATACAGCGAATAACTGCGTTTTTGAATGCTTTTGAATACCGTAATATGAATTGACACGACTGAACACACGTTCTCTGACGTGGGCCACCGTAACCCACAGTAATATGTCACGTCCCGACACGTGGCTGCTAGCTGTGCCATATAAACGATCGAATCACGTGTAATTCATTCATTTCTTTCATCGAATCGATCAAGAAACAATCAAAACATCCTCAACCTGAAAGTGCATGCGAATTTCATCAATGAACCATCGAATTGTTGCGACGTGGTCGCTTTTGGTGCTGACGCTGCTGTTGTGCTGCCACGCACAGGACACTGATGGCGAGCAAATGCTGAATATTTCTGGTCAGTGGTACTACTGTAAGAAGGGATAAAGAACAAGTTCGCAAACCAAAGAAGAACGGTAGTACAGTATACGAGAAGATACAAGATAACAGGAACACAAAGTTAAGGAATTGACTGCATACCAATGGCGCCGTGTGAGCGTGGTATTGGTATCAAGTGCCACGAATAGTATTTCCTTTTTATGCCAGGCAAAGGAAACAAACAACCACACGTTATACAGTAACTCAACTCCAGTTTGGGGTCGAGATTTCAGAAAACCAATGAAAGAGATTAAGAATGTGTCCTTTGTTAATCCAAGCGCGACACTCAGCACGTCAGCAGCAAACATAATGGAATATTTCAATGACATGCTGGCAGTGCACACGTACAAAACTCAGAACGAGCATGTGAAACATTGTTGTTGTTGTTAGATTCTATATGCAAACGTTAACACGTTTTTTTTGCCAGCTGCATGATTGAGTCAAAATATAATCTCGACCTCAACTAGAAGTTCAGTTATAACACGGGCCCGCTTGTTTCCTTGGACCAAGAAAAACAGGAAACACTATAACTAGGAAACATTTCTCTGTCGGAAACTTACACAGCAAAAATAAGAAAACTTAAACGCAGGTCCATTATTTTCACCTTTGCGCGGCGGCCAACTTTAGTTTTAAACCGAATCTTTCTGTCAGTGTCACGATCATTAGTGGCCCAAGACGGGGGGTGCTTGCATGCGCAAGTTTTTTTTCGCTCAGACGACCGCCGCGCTATTCTATTGCTGCAAGAATCCGATCCGCAAGTGCAACTGGTCGAGCTCAGCAACGACGCCGATGGCAAGCTCGAAGTGAGCGCTTCTCCGTTAACGACCGGCGTCAGTGCGCCGCCAAACATCGCCAGGTCGCACTTGATATGGGCTGGCGAAAAATTGTACTCAATCGGTGGACGTTAGTGCCTTGTGATACTGGCAAAATCATCCTATTATTTATATACATACCGTACCTGCCTGGTTGGATAACTTTGTGCTGAATTCAAGGCGACACAACTGATTCGTACGTGCTGCTAGCTGACGGCCGGTGGAACAGGACCGGCGAGCTGACGGTCGCGCGACGCTACCGTTAGTCAGTTTTGTGCCGGTTATTTAAAATCAGTTAAATTTCAAATCCAGATCAAAATATCCCGTGTTTAGCCGCGCTCGTCTATCACCACACGCGCAATCTCATCGTCGCGGTCGGTTGCGGAGGGTACAATGTCAATGATGCGTCCATACATTGCACGACATCGATGGACCGCAGGGAGGTCGACAACGACACAAACGTCTGGACCGGCGCATACTGGCGCCGACTGCAGCTGAGATTTTGGTTGGGGGCGACGGCAGCGTCGTATCAGGTCAGCGCATAATTTGCCACGGGTGCTTCGAACAAATCGTTCAGTGTCGCAGTTCAGCCTCAGTACCTACAATTTTTGTGACTAACTGAAAAAAATCGTTTTATTTCCGGGAAAAAACGAAAAAAACGGTTTTTTTCCGGAGCCCGGTAATTTTCGAAAATACATTACCCGGAAAAGATTACCGGTAATTTATTTTTTCGAGAAAATGTGTTTTTGGTCTAAAAATGGCGAAAACTTTTCTTGAGGGTTCGATCCGAGCCGAGCCCGAATTATAAAATCGTTTTAAAACGGCTTAAAACACTCGCAAACGATCCTTTTTCGTAACCTAAAACACACAGGCGGGGCTTAGCAACCAATAAGCACGGCAAAAGCTGCTCAAAAGTGGGTGTTTTGGGCGTCGGAATTCCTTAAGTATTGGTAATTTACTTGAAAAAAAAAGGTTTTTTCAAAAAAGAACCGTTTTTTCGAAAATATAAATTATCGTAATTTTAGTCACTGTACCCACAGTTGGTCCACACTGTCACAGGCCCATTTTTTTCCAGGATTCAATTTACATCGCAGGCGGCGATGGAGCACAAAACAAGACCTACAGATTCGATTTTGCCGACGGCAAGCTTTACACGTTGTATTCGATGGCACAAGCTCATCCACAGGGGCCAGGGCTGATTGTCGTTAACGACATGCTGGTGGTGAGTGTTGTTCTGATGGAAATATTTCCATTCGGACCCTTCACTCTCATGTCCCCGACATAAACGCAACATCACATGAAGGTGTGCGGCGGTCAGACTGAAATGCAAGCATGTGAGCAGTACAGCATCCAGACCAACGCGTGGACACCCGTTCCCAGTCCTTCGGTGAACTTCGTTTTCATCACCGGCCGAATGTTTAACATCGACGGTCGATGGGTCGCCTTGGGTGGTATGGGTCAGTATGGCGAAAACCAGACATGGAACAACAACAACGACGTCCATGTGCGGAACATAAACGGCGAATTTTCGGAACAGAAAGATCTTATCCAGAATCAGGCGCACAACGGAATGATCGCTGCTGCGTTGCTGCCTCGTTGTGCGGCAATGATGACGTGTCACGGTCGGTGGGGCACGAAACGATGAATTGGGCGATATGCACCATATTCCACGAAGTCTTAGATTTGTGCCGCGTGCGCCCGGCCGGTAACGCCAGACGGCCAAGTTATCCCGGTCCATCGTCGTACTAGACGACCGTGCCAAAAACTGTAATCCCGAATCCGGAAAATTTCAGTCCCGTTAAGAAATCCCGATCCCGATTAATTATCCGGATCCCGATAAGCAATCCCGTTCGAGCACTGCCGATCAGCTGGAGTAGTAGTCCCGCAGTTTCAAACGCATGAACCAAGCGTTTTGTTTCAAACCCCCCTCCCGAACACACGTCATAAATTCAGATAAACGCCTTTCGATCCTGTTGTTGCAAGACCGCGCATTTTCCGCCGACGCGCCACGCGTGCAACTTGTCGATCTGACCACCGAGAGTGGAGATTGGAATGTTTCGGTCGCCAACCTTTCTGACACCATACCAGCGTCGGTCAACATCGCCCAATCGAGTCTGCTCTGGACGGGCGAAAAGCTGTACGCTATCGGAGGCGGTAAAATTTGAATATTTTTTGAACACTCATTGGATGAATTTTTTTGGAAATGAATACATACTACAGATTCGGCCAGTGATGTGTACCTGTTGATGAATGGCGTCTGGAACATGACCGGCAGCCCGCTGAACGTTGCCAGAGCTTTTCGTTCGTTTCTTTCAAATGTTATATCAATTAAAATATTTAAGCAAGTTGAAGCAGGGTTGGAAAGAAATTTTTTTAAACGAGTTTTTTTACATGCCCCAAAAGTGGTTTTGTGACGAAAATTTTTCGACCCTTGAGAAAAAATGACAAAAAATAACCCCCAAAAAGGCCATTTTTGGACGTTTTAGAACATTTTGCTCCCCCGAGAAATTTAAAAAAAAATTTTTTTTTAATTTTTTTCAAAAACCTTTTTTTAAACAAAAATTTAAAAAAAAATTTTTTTTGCCCAACCCTGAGTTGAAGCACGCTCCCATGATATGTACGTTCGCCACATCTGGTCCATGGGTTTTGTGACGTGCGGCAGCAGATCCCCCTATCGAGAATCCTCTGACTTAGCAAAGTCCATGACCCAATTGTGCAGCTGTCGCCCCCAAATTTGACGTAGTTCATGCTTGAAAATGGAAACGCCAGTACAAAAAAAATTTCTGGCAAACAAAACATTGCTATTGCTCCAACCTGGAACTCGAATCGAGGTTGTTTCGCTAATCGGAAACTGCTCGACCTGGGAACGAGCCAAGTTGGATAGCATCAAGCAATTTTTAGTTCGTCAAGAATTTTTGGTGTGTATTGAAAAAATCCTTATGCGTTCCCTTATTTTGATTACAAAACATCGTGCGCCGCCACAAAGCAAATATCAACCATTCGATAGTTCCAGCAAGCCTTGCGCATGATCCGGCAACGAATCGCCTGTTCGCTGTCGGCTGCGCTGTGTACACGGCAGGCCAGGGCCTGCAGTGCACGATGACGCTCGAATACCGCGACGCCTCTGACGACCGAAGCGCGTGGACGTTGTTCCGCGCGCCAAACGATGAGGAAAAATTCTGGTTGAACGCCGCCGCTGCGTTCTACAAGGTTGGTTAAGAAAGCTAGCACATGTGCATGGGCAACACTAGAACGGTTCGGGTTTTTTGTTTTCAACTGGATTCAAAATATATCCGGATTTGGCATCTCGATTAGAAATTTAAAATTAGGTTCGGGACTTTACCGCTTTTCGCCCAATGCCCCGACTATTCTGTCTTGTCCTCTTCACCTCTTGTATTGATGTCCAATGTGTACAACTGTTTGCCTGCTGATATTGTTGTGTCCAAATTTTCAAAATTTTGTAAATGGGTGTCCAGCGATGAAGGTGTACTGTATGTGAAAGAAAAGTCGAAATTGCATAATGTTCAGATCGTGTTGTGGTGTGGCGCGTCAATACTATTGTGTGTGTCAGTTGTGTAACATTGTCATTATAGTATTGAATTATTATATTCATGCAAATGTACTCCAACTCTTTATGTAATTGTGCCGGTTAAATTGTAAAAACCTAGGTCTCTGATGTTTCGTTTTGTGCACCGTGGTACAATTCTATATTTATATTTGTTCGACCTCTGGGTCGTCGTACCTCACAGTCAAGGATTTCTTTTTTTCCTATTTTTGCGTCATACAAAGTACGCAACGCAACTCCACTCCCATCAGGCCAAAAATCCAGATAAGATTACCCGGATCGGGCTTGGCACCCCACGTTACAACCGAGATCGGAATATCTCGTCCGCGCACACGCACAGGTTTGATCATCCCGGAACCCGGACATAAATTCCAATGTCGTATCCACACAGGGCGAACTCTACATCGTTGGTGGAAATCGCCACCATCGCCAGGCAAGAAGTCTAAACGTCGACACAATGCAGCTGAGTTTGCGCGGCGAAACCAAGTACAGGCGAGCTGATGGGCCGGCGTTGTTCGTTGAGGGCGACAAGCTTGTGGTGAGCTCCACTTGTTCATGGAAAGTTATGTATAATTGTAAAAAACTGAATGCAGAACGCGACAAACTGACGGGGGTAATGCAGGGTGCTTGCATCCGTGGGTCCGTCAGTCATTGACGTTGTGGTCTAGTGGCTGCCTTGGCATCAAAATGTTTTCTTATAATGCACCCGAGCGTGAAACCACCTCAGCCACTTGGCCATGTGTGTATGTACTGTATGTACATATGTGTACAACACGTGCGTGTGATATACTGTACACAGCCAGTGCGAAAATGACTGGCAACTGCTTCACAGCGTTGTAATGAGCAAAAAATATGTTTTGCAAGTGAAAGTCAAACCGTCTAAACCAAATCAGACGAAGACGACTACATATGGATCTGACCCAAGGCTGCCAGCAGACTGCATGCCGGCCAATGTGTATTTCATTCAAATCTAGGTCTGCGGCGGCATCAACAATGAGTCGTGCGAATGGTACCGCACCGACACGGGGTTGTGGACGACTGACGGTCTCGAACTGGACATGTTCACCGTCCAGGGCGTAACGGGTCGGATGTGGAGCGTCGCGGATCGATGGGTGGTTCTCGGTGGCACGGTCAAACGAGGCGTCAAGCTGTTTTTTAATGATGCAATCTGGGTGCGCAACAAGCCCGGCTACTACTACCTAGAGGGCACCATTATAAATCGCGCCTTTGGCGGTTTCATCGCCGCCGCGCTGGTGCCTCGCTGTGTCGCCACGAACGCGTCGTGTCCCGGTATGAAACACACACTTTATCGTACGGTTTAGCCCTGTGGGCACGCATTGTGTTAGGTAGATCTGTGGAGGCAGTTTCGTTGCTGCGGATGTGGTTGCAATGCGTGCCCACAAGGCTAAATCGTAACGTTATTGATCTCTCATCATATGTGCAAAGCACGTCCACAAGACAGCACGAAGTGCACTTTGTTATCAAAAGGGATCTGTGGTGACCGCTTATGTTTCACTCAATTTACAACGCTGGGTTGGAGCAATTTCGGTTTATGGCGGTGACCGTTTTCGCCTTTGTCATTGACAAGGCCCAGGGGGAGCCGAAACTGCATCCACAGATCTAACGCAACGCGTTCCCACAAGGCTAAATCGTACCGTTATTGATCTCTCATCATTAGTGCAAAACACGTCCACAAGAGACAGCACACCAGTGACACTTTACCCATTTATTGGTAGGTATTTGTTCTGCACGCCGACCGGAAATATACTTTAATTTCAGCATGCATAACCACTTGGTCGACCTGGTCGTCTTGCCCCGTTTCGTGCGGCAGCGGTGACCAACAGCGACATTCCATCGTGCACTACGGTGGCGCCAAATGCAAAAAGCGCCCGCAGCTGAAATCATGCAACGCATTGACTGCTTGCCGTGAGTGTATCATTTGATTGTCGTGCTCATGTATATGTAGATTGTGGCCGGAGCGAGGGTAGAACAATACTAAATCTCATACGATAATTCGTTGGCGGACGGGCAATTGAGCAAAGCACGTCTGAGCACGACCACTTTGAGCAAGAGAAAGAGAGCATAGGTCAAAAGAGCAGAACCTAAAAACAAATAGGCCTGAGCCTAGCCTGAGCCTAAGCAAAAAACTAAGCCTAAGTGTGAGCCTAATTATAAAAATGGAAAGTTGTGACAGATTAATATTATCTATTAGTAGAAGACACCATAAAAAATGAGAGCTTGATGAAGGCAGCAGTGAAAAGAAAAAACAGAGAAATAAATGAAGGCAAAAAAGCGAGCAAGACCAAATTTAAAAAATTGTTGCCTAAGCCGATACCTAAATCAGCCCACGCCTAGACCATTGGGACAAGATAAGAGCTCTGCTCTTTTAGCTCTGCCCTATTTTTCTTGCTCAAATTGGTCTTGTTCAAAAATGTGCCTTGCTCAATTGCCCGGCCAGCAATTTGTTTACCCCTTTCTCAGCGAAAATCACTGATCCACCAACGCCGCCCAGCCCATCACCTTGGTCTCCATCTTTCTCGTTCACGCCGCCAACACCAAGGACGCAGCCAAGTTCGACAGATTAGCTTGGGTACAGCGCCAATATTGGTTTCAGGACAAACTCATTCCAGAAAAGAAACCACCTGTCAACGATCCCGACGCGGGCAAGGTTCTATTCATCTACTTCTTTCTCGCTTTTTGCGTTCTGATGGTGGTGCTGATTTGCGTTGTCGTCATCGCAATGTCGGTCTACCTGGTGAAACATTGCAACAAGGAAAAATAGCGCGCGCTGAGAAACCAAGGTTGTTCAACCAAATTCGTTGTTTAAATTTAAAAGCGTACTTTAATGGCATTTCAGCGACTGGCAGCACCGTAAACCTAGACAACAATCAATAGCTCTGAAACAATCGCATGCACAACTTCTTATTTTTGCGTTGAAATGTTCGTTGGAATTTTTGCTTTGGCGTATTTTCGGCAGAAAAAAGTATTGAAAATAAAAAAACCATGCAATAACAAAAAATATAAGATTGCTTTGCTCTGCAAATTTTCTCAACTTCTCTCTCGCGCTTGTGCCCCTCCGCGATCTTGCAATGACATGATGTAGTCTATCATTTTTGGTTGCAATTATTCATTACTTCTGGCTCATTATAGCTCATTGTTTCGGTCATAAATATAATTATATTGATTAATAATGATTATCATCTGCATAATTGCTGCGTTTGATGTAAAATCGATTGATTGTTAGCTTATGGTGCACTTTATTGCTTCGTTATTTTTGCCCGCTTAAGAGCAATGCTAGGCATTCCGTTATTCTAAGATAAATGCAATTTATGATTTTCTCGCCAAATATTTCTTGTTTTAGCAAACGGAATTTGGAGTAATTTATGATCATCACAGAAAGTGAGGTTTTGACGGATGTTTATGCAGTGCATGCGATCTACATTTGGGGTAATAGTATTGTGTAGGACATATTTGAGAGATTTGGAGCATCAAATGAAGCGCTGCCGTAAAACTGAAGGAATCTAAAGAGAAAATTCCACAAAATATAAATTAAAGAGATCTAAAACTGATTCAACTGATTAGCTCTGATGCCAAGAAACTGATTGTACTGAGATTAAAAATGATCTTGCTGTAAAACTGATTGGTGCAATTCCGCCATACCCTTACTGGTTAACTCTCTTTGAATCCCGGATTTCTTTATGGTTAAATAACTGGCAAATAAAGTGAACTGAAACTGGCATTGATTTTGTTTCGTTTGTAGTCAGCGACATAATAGATTTATACACATGTACCGGAGTTTCCAACTTACAGCCCACTCAAATAGAGCCCTCGGGGCTCTGGGGGCTCTAAATGATTCTTATCTTTAGTCGGAGGGCCCATTTTCGTTAGAGCCAATGTTCAAACTGAAATATTTTCCGTCGAGTCAATTACCGTAATCGAAATGACGCGATGAGATATGCAGGACACGCACACAATGCTCCCTTGTGGCAATGGGTGATATTTTCGAAACGGTCAGTTGGGTGTAAAGGTCGGTGGAAAGCTCGGTCGACAGCTCAGTGTGATAGACCTCGGTGTAAGCTTGAAACATTCCACGTTAATAACAGGCAATGTTTCACGTTTACACCGAGCTGCGCCGACCGAGCTTTCGACCGAACTTTACCGACCGACCTTTACACCCAACTGACCTTTACACCGTTTCGAAAATTCCACCCAATATCGTAACCCAAAGCACTGTCACGTACACACGTGGCAATCTGTACGCGATCGAAGCACGTGTAATTCATCCATTTCTTTCATCAAATGGATCAAGAAATATTCAAACCATCCTCAACCTCAAAGTGCATGCGAATTTCATCAATGAACCATCGAGTTGTTGTTGTTGCGACGTGGTCGCGTTTGGTGCTGGCGCTGCTGTTGTGCTGTCACGCACAGGACACATATGGCGAGCCAACTAGCAATCCTGGTTTGTAGAAGAATAAATCTAAATTTTGCAAACACGCAAAAGTTTCTAGCTTTGAGCAATCTTCGACAACTTCAAATGAGTCTGAATTCAGAACACCGTCCCGCCATTCTATTGATGCAAAAAGCCGAGCCCCAAGTGCAGCTGGTCGATCTGACAGATGTAAGTGGCAAGTGGCAAGTGTCGGTCACGCCCCTGACCGCCGACGGTATTGACTTGCCACCGAATGTGGACCGAGCGCAGTTGCTGTGGACAGACAAACGGCTGTATTCGCTCGGTGGACGTCAGTTGAATTGACTGCTAGAAGCAAAAAATTTCCCAAGAGTATATTTTTTGTCAGAAACAAAGGCGTCCAACAAAACATTGCAGGTCAGGGAGAGGTGTTCGCGCGTGAGAATGGCACGTGGAAAGCAAATAATCCAATGAAGGTTCCGAGACGATGGCGTTAGTTGCGCGCTTGTGTAGATTGATTGTGTTAGAGATGGATCTCATGGATCCTATGTGCTGTATATGTGGCGGATCTGATGGGGCCAGTCAACTGGCCTAAGTCTAACAATATGCATATCAGCCTGATAATTCTAACTTCGGGACAAAAAAGCCTAAGCAGGGTTGTTTACAAAAAGTGGTTAATTAAAAAATTTTAAAATTTTTTT
Source organism: Rhynchonema sp. JSB1_4 (assembly GCA_030248065.1). NCBI lineage: Eukaryota > Metazoa > Nematoda > Chromadorea > Monhysterida > Xyalidae > Rhynchonema > Rhynchonema sp. JSB1_4. The sequence goes on from JASAMV010008922.1 coordinate 40,595, forward strand.
TTGAAACCCAGATTTTGCTTTTTTTAATAAAAAAAGTTGCCCAAAAAGGGCTGAAATGTCCAAAAACGGCCTTTTTCGAGGCAAAAAATTGGCACTTTTTTTCTGTGGACGGGACAATTTTTCCAAAATCGCGTCTGCGGCGCCCTGTATTGTCCCCAAATCCGTACAGGGATGCGCGGGGCTGGTCTTTTATAGTGATGTGGCACCGATAATGTACTGCTACATGCTATACTACACATGTATGTATACTGTATATGCAGGTCTGGTGCAAAACCGAGCGCGCAAGGTCGATCTGACACGCAAGATTTGGGCTGTAGTCGATATTTTGATGGTCGTATATCACATATGCGGCATTAGATGCATTAAAATACGTTTTTCAATTTAAAATTTTTTTAATTTTTAAAAAATATGTTGTATCGATTTCATTTATCCTGAAACGTCGTTTGCAACACTTTTCTGATAAAAAAAATTTCGTCAAAAAAATCAAAAATTTTTTTTTTAAAAAAGCTCGTTTAAAAAATTTTTTTTCAACCCTGAGCCTAAGCATAAACACAGTACATATAACCCCAAACCCAGAACAAAAGCTCTGCTTAATCGGGCCCCAATCGATCTGGTCCCACTTAATTGGGTCTCACCTGATCGGGCCCATCTGTTGCGTATTGGTGTCGATTACTTCCCGCCAGATTATAATTTGTTGTTTTTATTGTATATTCGCAGCGGCCGTCACCTACCAAGCAAAACACCACAAACTTGTTGCGTGCGGCTGCGTGGTGTCGAATCAGCCAGAACTATCCGACGAGCCGTGTCTATATTCGTTCGAGTACCGAAACACCGCCGATGCCGAAGCCGCTTGGCAGATTATCAGCTTCCCAAACGACCCCTATTATCGCTCAAATAAGCACTTTCTGTTCGCTGCCGTCACTGCTCACAACGTTTGCTAGATTTTTAGAGACATTTCACGCTTACCTAACACAGCACCAGGACCGTGTCAATTTTGAAGGCAAAAATCACAGGGCACTGGCAAATTTGGTTCAGCTGTATTTTGTGGTAGAGTTGGCGCACTAATTTCGACCAGCGTAAAAGTTGTTCGCTTGGGGCACGGGAACAAATTTTGCGCTGGTCGATGTTAATGAGCCAACCAGCTCTCTCACACAGAATACAGCAAACAAAATTTCAAGCTAAGTATGCCAGTTGGACTTGCTTTCACACTATGAAACGATTGCTTTCAGCTATACACACGTTTACAATATTCAGGACTCGATCTACGTGGCCGGCGGTGTCGGTGCGGGACAGCGAGTGTACGAATTCAGCTTTCGCTATGTGCAGCTCAACATCTTGACTTCGACGACAACGCAACATCAGCACGGTCCGGGTTTGGTCACCGATGGTGACACGTTGCTGGTTCGCTTACTTTCTCTTGTCTCTTTTCTCTTTCTTCTCTTTTCTTTCCTTTGATATTTTTTCAGACGCAGGGAAGTTACCAGCTCAAGATACATAGTATCATATGCAATACATGCATTATGCATCAAACACTGCATAAATGAAGAGACAAGTATCTAGTGAAAAAGTGCAAAATATAATAAAATCATCAAAAAGTGAATGGATCCTGGCATCTTAGTCCGAAGGGACTTTGCTCTGATGCCCACATGTCAAGCGGATTTAACCGCTCAGAGCGATACACGATACAACGCCACATTTGAGACCGATGGACGAGTCGCATTTGAAATCCGACAAGGAAATTTATTTAGCGCTCTTTGCACTTTCTCACTTCAAACAAGCATAGTGGTTTATTACGCGTCTGACACCTCTGATTTAACGTTTGGAAGCTGTTCATCTTGATGCACTGTCAGCGCACCTGCACGCCACCCGCACACACCCTGAACTGGCAAGGAAGCACGTGTTGCTTCTTTGCAGGGTTGGGAGGTCGGAGGTCCGAGTCCTTCCGGAAACATTGTCTAGCGGTCGCAAATTTGACAGTTGATCCATCCCATGTACTGGCCCAATTTCTCGAAAACGCCACGGGGGCGATTGCACAACAGTGTATTTGATATATCTTACGCTCTCCTCCCCGGTGCGTAAATCACACGTTTTGCTCACAAATGGTGCGTGCGTTGAACAACGCTGCTGTTCGCGTAAGCACAGAACAAATTGGGCTCAGCCAGCTGGAACTTGTCATCATTGTGTTTGGGGGGGCGCACCCACCCCTGGTGGTGGCGGTTGCGTTCGAGAATTTGGGCCAATGACATATTCTGCAGCTGTGCGGCGGCTACCTTTCGTGGAACTACTACGGCACGTGCGAGCGATACGACATCAAAACGGGCTCATGGACAGATGAACGGACGCCGTTGCGTCTGAACTGGATCCACAATCGAATGTATCTGGTTGGCGATCGATTGACGGTGTTGGGCGGAGGACTGAATCTAGGTCGATTTTTTGAGTGTCGTGTCAACTAATATAATAAAAGGCACTGAGCTGTATCAAACTTGGCGATCGGATCGCGTGGCTCCAATCGTTTCCGCCTTCGACGATGGTATTTTGGAGACTTGGCAATGCCTAGCAAATTTCGACCATCGTAAACATTATTCCATGACCTTAAATGAACAACCATTATACGCTGGTCGAGAAATTACTGTGGTTTCCCGTAAATCTGCAAGGCACAGAGCTCATCCCCGGTTCGATATCCAATTGAGCAAGTTTGATATCGAGCTAAAGGCAAACTACGCCAACACGAGCCCGATTTCGGAGTTGGTGCATTAGCAAAACAAAAAGAAAGAGAAATCCTCATGCGCCACGTTGTATTCTACAACGTGTAACATTCCCATATCAGCAGCCACGTATGAATGTTTCACCAATCTAGCACCTTCGAAATCGGGCTCGTGTTGGCGTAGTGTTACTATACAAAATCTGATTTCATGCAAGCCGTTCCCAACCCAGAAGGTGGTGTCATCGAAGTCAACTACGACATTTTCGTGCGTGATGGCAGCAAGAACGAAGCGTTGGTGCTCAGTGGTGCCAAAATCAGCAACGCGGTCAGCTATGGCTTGCTGGCCAGTGCGCTACTGCCTCGTTGTGTGGCCACAAACACACCCTGCACTGGAGGTGTGCTTATCTATCAGAATGTTTGCGAAAAAACTATGACAGATGAAATATCGTTTTTTTCTACCGCTCCAGCTGCTACTGAATCGAAATAAGCAACGGGAATTTCAACTTGGAAGACCGATTATTGATTCGATTACAGCTACATACCCGCTGCCCTTAACTTTAAGAATAATCTTTGCCACTTTGTGCTGGGAACAGCTGCGTGGGTTGGATAGTTCCAGCAATTTTACAGTGATTTGAAAGACTCCACGAAAATTATTTCGAAGCTTTGAGAGCT
>JASAMV010008924.1:0-27284 GCA_030248065.1 Rhynchonema sp. JSB1_4
TTATGACCGGCAGAATGAAACATCAGAAACACGATAGCTTGAAATGGGTGATACAGCCATTTTTCGTCACATAGAGAATAGAATATCCACCACATTGGTAACTAAGAGGTCAACGTCAAATTGGCAACAAAAACGTCGTTTACATGCACCATAATTGTACCACATGGACTGTTCATTATCTGTGCCGAGAAGCATTGTACAGAAACGTCAGTCACATAGCTGAGTGCATTCGCAATACAGGCAGTGGAGATTCTCGGCTCAGATTATGACCGGCAGAATGAAACATCAGAAACACGATAGCTTGAAATGGGTGATACCGCCATTTTGGTCACATAGGGAATAGAATATCCACCACATTGGTAACTAAGAGGTCAACGTCAAATTGGCAACAAAAATGTAGCAGTTTACATGCACCATAATTGTACACATGGTCTGTTCATTATCTGAGCCGAGAAGCATTGTACAGAAACGTCAGTCACATAGCTGAGTGCATTCGCAATACAGGCAGTGGAGATTCTCGGCTCAGATTATGACCGGCAGAATGAAACATCAGGAACACGATAGCCTGAAATGGGTGACACCGCCATTTATGGTCACATAGAGAATAGAATAGCCACCACATTGGTAACTAAGAGGTCAACGTCAAATTGGCAACAAAAATGTAGCAGTATACATGCACCATAATTGTACCACATGGTCTGTTCATTATCTGAGCCGAGAAGCATTGTGCCGAAACATCAGGCACCCAGCTGCATCAGGTAATGGCCATTCTCGACTCCGGTGATGACCGGCAGAGTGAAACAGCGGAAATTCAAAAGCGGCGAGAAATCATGGCTGGTTGACTTTTAGGAATAGCAACAACACATCATAGGGTCCGTGATCGAGACTGGACATGTTTGTCAGCGTAAAGATTTGCTCACGGAATGATTTTCGCTTTCTTGGGATAGGAGGTTAACGGAAGATATTGGGACCACAACAAATGTAAAAAATATTTGCCACAGTGAGTTTCACAATAAAGTGCGGCACTGTAAATAGAGCGAACTGCAGTTGACGAACGGACCAAGCACACGAAATAAAAGGGCGAGAAGATTGAGGGAGTGAATTTATCCGAGAAAGTGGTCTCTAACAAAGTTCGTCTTTTCATCAATGATCGAATATATTGCAATCGATTTCTGGAGTTGCAAGATCGATAAAAAATGACAAAAATAGAATAAATCAAATGCCTATTAATTCCAAGCCAGCAGTTTTTTCTCGCGATCAGCTTTGTTTAGCTAGCTGACACAGCTTGCACTGACCAGCCGTTGGTAACAATGCATTCAGCGCCTAATTTACTGCATGGTTTTATGCGTCATTGCATGGCAAACACCAGCAAGTTTTCGTCAAAATGCAAGTACATGCTCTAATAATGAGCGTATAACAAGATCACGAAATGTTCAAAGCACGAAACATTGTTCGCAGCGGCGCATGCGGTGTGGGGAGAAATGAACTAGTATGTACGTACGTGCAGAAGAAACGAATGAACCAAAAGGGGTTGGGGCCAAGTGTCACAGCGCGCTGATTGCTTGTTTGTTTGAAATTAATCTCCAATAATAATCCCACCCAGCAGGATGCAGCGGTCAGCCCACAAACAACAAACACATCGTGTGCTGGTATGTGCGTTTGTTGATTTGCTGTGCACTGCAACACTGCATAAGCTGTTGTCCGCCCTTTGTTGTGCGGCTCTCATGCCTCTCCTCTGGTTGGGCGGCTCTCAGTACTCACTCTGTCTTGACATGACTGTGTGCTTTGCTGCACCGATAGGTCTTCTGTTGTGTCAGTTTTGGCTCATATCAATGTGGTCAATTCAGATCGTGTCAACTCATCACTATGCATTCACGCAAGACTGCTTGTATTGACGATTTGAGTTGACGACAAAACAACCAGCTGAGTTTGCAATCGTGTGTCAATTCTTTTCAACTCTCATAACTGAACTTTTTGCCTTCTTTTCACCGTCTTGTATTCTGAAATAGTGAGTGAACAAACTGAACTGTACAGCATCGTGTGTGTGCTATTTGGCTGCCCGTCTCGGCCTGCTCTCGCAAAGACGTGTGGTGCGCCAGGTCATCGTCAGTGTTATTGCATCAGCGCGGTCCCACTGAGTTCAATTACACGTTTCCAATTTGACGTTGACCTCTTTGTTACCAATGTGGTGGACATTCTATTCTCTACAGTACCTACACTGTATGTTGCCAAAAATGGCGGTATCACCCATCCATCACCCATTGCCCCGTCACTTTCATGCTTCACGAATCAGGAAAAAAGTTGACCAATTCTTGCGACCAATAACTAAAGGTGCGCTTATACTCATTTCAAGGAACGAAAATCGTACCGCGCAATGCAGTTCCGTAACGGAACGAAAGAACAGCGGCAACGAATTTCCTCTATTCCTCCTATTCTTTCATTCCTTGAGCGTTTCCGCTGTTCCTGCCTGTGACGGGGCAATGACGTTGCGTTGCGCGATCACACGCAAACCATGCAGTCACCAAACTGCTTCAAACCCACAGCAACGTGGCTGCTCTACAAGATTATTTTCAGCTGAAAATGTTTTGTGAGCATCACAAATAGCACAGTGGTTAAGAGTGACTGAACGTGAAAATCAGGATTGATTTGATAATTTATATACTGTAGTGCGACCAATACCAATGTGGTGGATATTCTATTCTCTATGTGACCAAAAATGGCGGCACCACCCATTTCAATCTGCCGTGTTCCTGATGTTTCATTCTGCCGGTCATAATCTGAGCCGAGAATCTCCACTGCCTGTAGTGCGAATGCACGCAGCTGGGTGACTGACGTTTCTGTACAATGCTTCTCGGCTCAGATAATGAACAGGCCATGTGTATAGTCCATTCAACTGCTGCATTTTTGTTGCCAATTTGGTTGACTCTTAGTTCCAATGTGGTGGATATTCTTTCCTCAATGTGACCAAAAACGGCGGTATCACCATTTCAACTACCGTTTCCTTCTTTCTTTCTCCTCATCTGACCGGAAGCACGCCTGGAGCTTGTCAAGCTTGTGACTGACGTTTCTGTACAATGTCTCGGCTCAGATAATGAACAGACCGTGTGTACAATTATGGTGCATGTAAACTGCTGCATTTTTGTTGCCAATTTGACGTTGACCTCTTCGTTACCAATGTGGGGGAGCTTCTATTCTCTTTTGACAAAAAATGGCGGTGTCACCCATTTCAAGCTATCGTGTTCCTGATGTTTCATTCTGCCAGTCATAATCTGAGCCGAGAATCTCCACTGCCTGTATTGCGAATGCACGCATCTGGATGACTGGCGTTTCTGTACAATGCTTCTCGGCTCATATAATGAACAGACCGTGTGTAGAATTATGGTGCATGTAAACTGCTGCATTTTTGTTGCCAATTTGACGTTGACCTTTTAGTTACCAATGTGGCGGATATTCTATTCTCTATTGACCAAAAATGGCGGTATCACCCATTTCAATCTACCGTGTTCCTGATGTTTCATTCTGCAATTACGTCATAATCTGAGCCGAGAACCCGACAATCCACGCAGCTGGGTGACTGACGTTTCTGTACAATGCTTTTCGGCTTAGATAATGAACATGGCCATGTGTAGAATTATGGTGCATGTAAACTGCTGCATTTTTGTTGCCAATTTGACGTTGACCTTTTAGTTACCAATGTGGCGGATATTCTATTCTCTATTGACCAAAAATGGCGGTATCACCCATTTCAATCTATCGCATTCCTGATGTTTCATTCTTCCAGTCATAATCTGAGCCGAGAATCTCCACTGCCTGTATTCATGCACGCAGCTGGGTGACTGACGTTTCTGTACAATGCTTCTCGGCTCAGATAATGAACAGCCATGTGTACAATCATGGTGCATGTAAACTGCTGCATTTTTGTTGTCAATGAGCCGAGAAGCATTGCACAGAAACGTCAGTCACCCAGCTGAGTGCATTCGCAATACAGGCAGTGGAGATTCTCGGCTCAGATTATGACCGGCAGAATGAAACATCAGGAACACGGTAGATTAAAATGGTGATGCCGCCATTTTTGGTCAATAGAAAATAGAATATCCACCACATTGATAACTAAGAGGTCGACGTCAAATTGGCAACAAAAATGCAGCAGTTTACATGCACCATAATTGTACACATGGTCTGTTCATTATCTGAGCCGAGAAGCATTGTACAGAAACGTCAGTCACCCAGCTGCGTGCATTCGCACTACAGGCAGTGGAGATTCTCGGCTCAGATTATGACCGGCAGAATGAAACATCAGGAACACGGTAGATTGAAATGGTGATGCCGCCATTTTTGGTCAATAGAAAATAGAATATCCACCACATTGATAACTAAGAGGTCAACGTCAAATTGGCAACAAAAATGCAGCAGTTTACATGCACCATAATTGTACACATGGCCTGTTCATTATCTGAGCCGAGAAGCATTGTACAGAAACGTCAGTCACCCAGCTGCGTGCATTCGCACTACAGGCAGTGGAGATTCTCGGCTCAGATTATGACTGGCAGAATGAAACATCAGGAGTACGATAGCTTGAAATGGGTGATACCGCCATTTTTGGTCAATAGAGAATAGAATATTCACCACATTGATAACTAAGAGGTCAGCGTCAAATTGGCAACAAAAATGCAGCAGTTTTCATGCACCATAATTGTACACACGGCCTGTTCATTATCTGAGCCGAGAAGCATTGCACAGAAACGTCAGTCACCCAGCTGAGTGCATTCGCAATACAGGCAGTGGAGATTCTCGGCTCAGATTATGACTGGCAGAATGAAACATCAGGAGTACGATAGCTTGAAATGGGTGATACCGCCATTTTTGGTCAATAGAAAATAGAATATCCACCACATTGATAACTAAGAGGTCAACGTCAAATTGGCAACAAAAATGCAGCAGTTTACATGCACCATAATTGTACACATGGTCTGTTCATTATCTGAGCCGAGAAGCATTGCACAGAAACGTCAGTCACCCAGCTGAGTGCATTCGCAATACAGGCAGTGGAGATTCTCGGCTCAGATTATGACTGGCAGAATGAAACATCAGGAGTACGATAGCTTGAAATGGGTGATACCGCCATTTTTGGTCAATAGAGAATAGAATATCCACCACATTGATAACTAAGAGGTCAACGTCAAATTGGCAACAAAAATGCAGCAGTTTACATGCACCATAATTGTACACATGGTCTGTTCATTATCTGAGCCGAGAAGCATTGTACAGAAACGTCAGTCACCCAGCTGCGTGCATTCGCACTACAGGCAGTGGAGATTCTCGGCTCAGATTATGACTGGCAGAATGAAACATCAGGAGTACGATAGCTTGAAATGGGTGATACCGCCATTTTTGGTCAATAGAAAATAGAATATCCACCACATTGATAACTAAGAGGTCAACGTCAAATTGGCAACAAAAATGCAGCAGTTTACATGCACCATAATTGTACACATGGTCTGTTCATTATCTGAGCCGAGAAGCATTGCACAGAAACGTCAGTCACCCAGCTGCGTGCATTCGCAATACGGGCAGTGGAGATTCTCCGCTCAGATTATGACTGACAGAATGAAACATCAGGAGTACGATAGCTTGAAATGGGTGATACCGCCATTTTTGGTCAATAGAAAATAGAATATCCACCACATTGGTAACTAAGAGGTCAACGTCAAATTGGCAACAAAAATGCAGCAGTTTACATGCACCATAATTGTACACATGGCCTGTTCATTATCTGAGCCGAGAAGCATTGTACAGAAACGTCAGTCACCCAGCTGCGTGCATTCGCACTACAGGCAGTGGAGATTCTCGGCTCAGATTATGACCGGCAGAATGAAACATCAGGAACACGGTAGATTGAAATGGTGATGCCGCCATTTTTGGTCACATAGAGAATAGAATATCCACCACATTGGTATTGGTCGCACTACAGTATATAAATTATCAAATCACTCCTGATTTTCACGTTCAGTCACTCTTAACCACTGTGCTATTTGTGATTCTCACAAACCATTTTCAGCTGAAAATAATCTAGTAGAGCAGCCACTTTGCTGTGGGTCTGAAACATTTTGGTGACTGCATGGTTTGCGTGTGATCGCGCAACGCAACGTCATTGCCCCGTCACAGGCAGGAACAGCGGAAACGCTCAAGGAATGAAAGAATAGGAGGAATAGAGGAAATTCGTTGCCGCTGTTCTTTCGTTCCGTCACGGAACTGCATTGCGCGGTGCGATTTTCGTTCCTTGAAATGAGTATAAGCGCACCTTTAGTTATTGGTCGCAAGAATTGGTCAACTTTTTTTCCTGATTCGTGAAGCACGAAAGTGACGGGGCAATGGGTGATGGATGGGTGATACCGCCATTTTTGGTAACATACAGTAGGTACGGTACTATAAAGAATAGAATGTCCACCACATTGGTAGCTACGAGGTCAACGTCAAATTGGCAACGTGCGATTGAACTCAGTGGGACCGCGCTGATGCAATAACACTGACGATGACCTGGCGCACCACACGTCTTTGCGAGAGCAGGCCGAGACGGGCAGCCAAATAGCACACACACGATGCTGTACAGTTCAGTTTGTTCACTCACTATTTCAGAATACAAGACGGTGAAAAAAAGGACAAAAAGGTCAGTTCTGAGAGTTGAAAAGAATTCACACACGATTGCAAACTGAGCTGGTTGTTTTGTCGTCAACCCAAATCGTCAACACAAGCAGTCTTGCGTGAATGCTGAGTCGACGATCTGAATTGACCACATTGATATGAGCCAAAACTGACACAACAGAAGACGTATTTGGTAAAGCAAAGCACACAGTCATGTCAAGACAGAATGAGTACTGAGAGCCGCCCAACCAGAGGAGAGGCATGAGAGCCGCACAACAAAGGGCGGACAACAGCTTATGCAGTGTTGCAGTGCACAGCAAATCAACAAACGCACATACCAGCACACGATGTGTTTGTTGTTTGTGGGCTGACCGCTGCATCCTGCTGGGTGGGATTATTATTGGAGATTAATTTCAAACAAACAAGCAATCAGCGCGCTGTGACTTGGCCCCAACCCCTTTTGGTTCATTCGTTTCTTCTGCACGTACATACTAGTTCATTTCTCCCCACACCGCATGCGCCGCTGCGAACAATGTTTCGTGCTTTGAACATTTCGTGATCTTGTTACACGCTCATTATTAGGGTATGTACTGGTATTTTGACGAAAACTTGCTGGTGTTTGCCATGCAATGACGCATAAAACCATGCAGTAAATTAGGCGCTGAATGCATTGTTACCAACGGCTGGTCACTGCAAGCTGTGTCAGCTAGCTAAACAAAGCTGATCGCGAGAAAAAACTGCTGGCTTGGAATTAATAGGCATTTGATTTATTCTATTTTTGTCATTTTTTATCGATCTTGCAACTTTAGAAATCGATTGCAATAGATTCGATCATTGATGAAAAAACGAACTTTGTTAGAGACCACTTTCTCGGATAAATTCACTCTCTCAATCTTCTCGCCCTTTTATTTCGTGTGCTTGGTCCGTTCGTCAACTGCAGTTCGCTCTATTTACAGTGCCGCACTTTATTGTGAAACTCACTGTGGCAAATATTTTTTACATTTGTTGTGGTCCCAATATCTTCCGTTAACCTTCTATCCCAAGAAAGCGAAAATCATTCCATGAGCAAATCTTTACGCTGACAAACATGTTCAGTCTCGATCACGGACCCTATGATGTGTTGTTGCTATTCCTAAAAGTCAACCAGCCATGATTTCTCGCCGCTTTTGAATTTCCGCTGTTTCATTCTGCCGGTCATCATCGGAGTCGGGAATGCCCATAACCTGACGCAGCTGGGTGCCTGATGTTTCGGCACAATGCTTCTCGGCTCAGATAATGAACAGACCATGTGTACAATTATGGTGCATGTAAACTGCTGCATTTTTGTTGCCAATTTGACGTTGACCTCTTAGTTACCAATGTGGTGGATATTCTATTCTCTATGTGACCAAAAATGGCGGTGTCATCCATTTCAAGCTATCGTGTTCCTGATGTTTCATTCTGCCGGTCATAATCTGAGCCGAGAATCTCCACTGCCCGTATTGCGAATGCACGCAGCTGGGTGACTGACGTTTCTGTACAATGCGTCTCGGCTCAGATAATGAACAGACCATGTGTGCAATTATGGTGCATGTAAACTGCTGCATTTTTGTTGCCAATTTGACGTTGACCTCTTAGTTACCAATGTGGTGGATATTCTATTCTCTATGTGACCAAAAATGGCGGTATCACCCATTTCAAGCTATCATGTTCCTGATGTTTCATTCTGCTGGTCATAATCTGAGCCGAGAATCTCCACTGCCTGTAGTGCGAATGCACGCAGCTGGGTGACTGACGTTTCTGTACAATGCTTCTCGGCTCAGATAATGAACAGGCCATGTGTACAATTATGGTGCATGTAAACTGCTGCATTTTTGTTGCCAATTTGACGTTGACCTCTTAGTTACCAATGTGGTGGATATTCTATTCTCTATGTGACCAAAAATGGCGGCATCACCATTTCAATCTACCGTGTTCCTGATGTTTCATTCTGCTGGTCATAATCTGAGCCGAGAATCTGCACTGCCTGTAGTGCGAATGCACGCAGCTGGGTGACTGACGTTTCTGTACAATGCTTCTCGGCTCAGATAATGAACAGACCATGTGTACAATTATGGTGCATGTAAACTGCTGCATTTTTGTTGCCAATTTGACGTTGACCTCTTAGTTACCAATGTGGTGGATATTCTATTCTCTATGTGACCAAAAATGGCGGTGTCATCCATTTCAAGCTATCGTGTTCCTGATGTTTCATTCTGCCGGTCATAATCTGAGCCGAGAATCTCCACTGCCCGTATTGCGAATGCACGCAGCTGGGTGCCTGATGTTTCGGCACAATGCTTCTCGGCTCAGATAATGAACAGACCATGTGGTACAATTATGGTGCATGTAAACTGCTGCATTTTTGTTGCCAATTTGACGTTGACCTCTTAGTTACCAATGTGGTGGATATTCTGTTCTCTATGTGACCAAAAATGGCGGTGTCATCCATTTCAAGCTATCGTGTTCCTGATGTTTCATTCTGCCGGTCATAATCTGAGCCGGTCATAATCTCCGAGATGCACGCAGCTGGGTGACTGACGTTTCTGTACAATGCGTCTCGGCTCAGATAATGAACAGACCATGTGTGCAATTATGGTGCATGTAAACTGCTGCATTTTTGTTGCCAATTTGACGTTGACCTCTTAGTTACCAATGTGGTGGATATTCTATTCTCTATGTGACCAAAAATGGCGGTATCACCCATTTCAAGCTATCGTGTTCCTGATGATTCATTCCGCCGGTCATAATCTGAGCCGAGAATCTCCACTGCCTGCATTGCTGCGAATGCACGCAGCTGGGTGACTGACGTTTCTGTACAATGCTTCTCGGCTCAGATAATGAACAGACCATGTATACAATTATGGTGCATGTAAACTGCTGCATTTTTGCTGTCAATTTGATGTTGACCTCTTAGTTACCAATGTGGTGGATATTCTATTCTCTATGTGACCAAAAATGGCGGTGTCACCCATTTCAAGCTATCGTGTTCCTGATGTTTCATTCTGCCGGTCATAATCTGAGATGCACGCAGCTGGGTGACTGACGTTTCTGTACAATGCTGCTCGGCACAGATAATGAACAGACCATGTGTACAATTATGGTGCACGTAAACTGCGCTGCATTTTTGTTGCCAATTTGACGTTGACCTCTTAGTTACCAATGTGGTGGATATTCTATTCTCTATGTTCCCAAAAATGGCGGTATCACCCATTTCAAGCTATCGTGTTCCTGATGTTTCATTCTGCCGGTCATAATCTGAGATGCACGCAGCTGGGTGACTGACGTTTCTGTACAATGCTTCTCGGCTTAGATATAATGAACAGGCCATGTGTACAATCATGGTGCATGTAAACTGCCGCATTTTTGCTGTCAATTTGATGTTGACCTCTCAATTACCAATGTGGTGGATATTCTGTTCTCTATGTGACCAATAATGGCGGTATCACCCATTTCAAGCTATCATGTTCCTGATGTTTCATTCTGCCGGTCATAATCTGAGATGCACGCAGCTGGGTGACTGACATTTCTGTACGATGCTTTTCGGCTTAGATAATGAACAGGCCATGTGTACAATCATGGTGCATGTAAACTGCTGCATTTTTGCTGTCAATTTGATGTTGAGCTCTCAATTACCAATGTGGTGGATATTCTGTTCTCTATGTGACCAAAAATGGCGGTATCACCCATTTCAAGCTATCATGTTCCTGATGTTTCATTCTGCCGGTCATAATCTGAGATGCACGCAGCTGGGTGACTGACGTTTCTGTACAATGCTGCTCGGCACAGATAATGAACAGACCATGTGTACAATTATGGTGCATGTAAACTGCTGCATTTTTGTTGCCAATTTGACGTTGACCTCTTAGTTACCAATGTGGTGGATATTCTATTCTCTATGTGACCAAAAATGGCGGTATCACCCATTTCAAGCTATCGTGTTCCTGATGTTTCATTCTGCCGGTCATAATCTGAGATGCACGCAGCTGGGTGACTGACGTTTCTGTACAATGCTTTTCGGCTTAGATAATGAACAGGCCATGTGTACAATCATGGTGCATGTAAACTGCTGCATTTTTGCTGTCAATTTGATGTTGACCTCTCAATTACCAATGTGGTGGATATTCTGTTCTCTATGTGACCAAAAATGGCGGTATCACCCATTTCAAGCTATCATGTTCCTGATGTTTCATTCTGCCGGTCATAATCTGAGATGCACGCAGCTGGGTGACTGACGTTTCTGTACAATGCTTTTCGGCTTAGATAATGAACAGGCCATGTGTACAATCATGGTGCATGTAAACTGCTGCATTTTTGCTGTCAATTTGATGTTGACCTCTCAATTACCAATGTGGTGGATATTCTGTTCTCTATGTGACCAAAAATGGCGGTATCACCCATTTCAAGCTATCATGTTCCTGATGTTTCATTCTGCCGGTCATAATCTGAGATGCACGCAGCTGGGTGACTGACATTTCTGTACGATGCTTTTCGGCTTAGATAATGAACAGGCCATGTGTACAATCATGGTGCATGTAAACTGCTGCATTTTTGCTGTCAATTTGATGTTGACCTCTCAATTACCAATGTGGTGGATATTCTGTTCTCTATGTGACCAAAAATGGCGGTATCACCCATTTCAAGCTATCATGTTCCTGATGTTTCATTCTGCCGGTCATAATCTGAGATGCACGCAGCTGGGTGACTGACGTTTCTGTACAATGCTTTTCGGCTTAGATAATGAACAGGCCATGTGTACAATCATGGTGCATGTAAACTGCTGCATTTTTGCTGTCAATTTGATGTTGACCTCTCAATTACCAATGTGGTGGATATTCTGTTCTCTATGTGACCAAAAATGGCGGTATCACCCATTTCAAGCTATCATGTTCCTGATGTTTCATTCTGCCGGTCATAATCTGAGATGCACGTAGCTGGGTGACTGACGTTTCTGTACGATGCTTTTCGGCTCAGATAATGAACAGACCATGTGTACAATTATGGTGCATGTAAACTGCTGCATTTTGTTGCCAATTTGACGTTGACCTCTTAGTTACCAATGTGGTGGATATTCTATCCTCTATGTGACCAAAAATGGCGGTATCACCCATTTCAAGCTATCGCATTCCTGATGTTTCATTCCTCCAGTCATATTCTGAGCCGAGAATCTCCACTGCCTGTATTGCGAACGCACGCAGCTGGGTGACTGACGTTTCTGTACAATGCTTCTCGGCTCAGATAATGAACAGACCATGTGGCACAATTATGGTGCACATAAACTGCGCTGCATTTTTGTTGCCAATTTGACGTTGACCTCTTAGTTACCAATGTGGTGGATATTCTATCCTCTATGTGACCAAAAATGGCGGTATCACCCATTTCAAGCTATCGCATTCCTGATGTTTCATTCCTCCAGTCATATTCTGAGCCGAGAATCTCCACTGCCCGTATTGCGAACGCACGCAGCTGGGTGACTGACGTTTCTGTACAATGCTTCTCGGCTCAGATAATGAACAGACCATGTGTACAATTATGGCGCATGTAAACTGCTGCATTTTTGTTGCCAATTTGACGTTGACCTCTTAGTTACCAACGTGGTGGACCTTCTATTCTCTATGTGACCAAAAATGGCGGTATCACCCATTTCAAGCTATCATGTTCCTGATGTTTCATTCTGCCGGTCATAATCTGAGATGCACGCAGCTGGGTGACTGACGTTTCTGTACAATGCTGCTCGGCACAGATAATGAACAGACCATGTGTACAATTATGGTGCACGTAAACTGCTGCATTTTTGCTGTCAATTTGATGTTGACCTCTCAATTACCAATGTGGTGGATATTATGTTCTCTATGTGACCAAAAATGGCGGTATCACCCATTTCAAGCTATCATGTTCCTGATGTTTCATTCTGCCGGTCATAATCTGAGATGCACGCAGCTGGGTGACTGACGTTTCTGTACAATGCTTTTCGGCTTAGATAATGAACAGGCCATGTGTACAATCATGGTGCATGTAAACTGCTGCATTTTTGCTGTCAATTTGATGTTGACCTCTCAATTACCAATGTGGTGGATATTCTGTTCTCTATGTGACCAAAAATGGCGGTATCACCCATTTCAAGCTATCATGTTCCTGATGTTTCATTCTGCCGGTCATAATCTGAGATGCACGCAGCTGGGTGACTGACGTTTCTGTACAATGCTTTTCGGCTTAGATAATGAACAGGCCATGTGTACAATCATGGTGCATGTAAACTGCTGCATTTTTGCTGTCAATTTGATGTTGACCTCTCAATTACCAATGTGGTGGATATTCTGTTCTCTATGTGACCAAAAATGGCGGTATCACCCATTTCAAGCTATCATGTTCCTGATGTTTCATTCTGCCGGTCATAATCTGAGATGCACGCAGCTGGGTGACTGACGTTTCTGTACAATGCTTTTCGGCTTAGATAATGAACAGGCCATGTGTACAATCATGGTGCATGTAAACTGCTGCATTTTTGCTGTCAATTTGATGTTGACCTCTCAATTACCAATGTGGTGGATATTCTGTTCTCTATGTGACCAAAAATGGCGGTATCACCCATTTCAAGCTATCATGTTCCTGATGTTTCATTCTGCCGGTCATAATCTGAGATGCACGCAGCTGAGTGACTGACGTTTCTGTACAATACTTTTCGGCTTAGATAATGAACAGGCCATGTGTACAATCATGGTGCATGTAAGCTGCTGCATTTTTGCTGTCAATTTGATGTTGACCTCTCAATTACCAATGTGGTGGATATTCTGTTCTCTATGTGACCAAAAATGGCGGTATCACCCATTTCAAGCTATCATGTTCCTGATGTTTCATTCTGCCGGTCATAATCTGAGATGCACGCAGCTGGGTGACTGACGTTTCTGTACAATGCTTTTCGGCTTAGATAATGAACAGGCCATGTGTACAATCATGGTGCATGTAAACTGCTGCATTTTTGCTGTCAATTTGATGTTGACCTCTCAATTACCAATGTGGTGGATATTCTGTTCTCTATGTGACCAAAAATGGCGGTATCACCCATTTCAAGCTATCATGTTCCTGATGTTTCATTCTGCCGGTCATAATCTGAGATGCACGCAGCTGGGTGACTGACGTTTCTGTACAATGCTTTTCGGCTTAGATAATGAACAGGCCATGTGTACAATCATGGTGCATGTAAACTGCTGCATTTTTGCAGGTCGGAAGCTCAACTCTGATAACACACCAAATCAGGGGCATCGTTTAGAATATGTAGATTGAGCTGGAGATATTTCTGGCTTTCGGACATACAGTAGAACAAAAATTGTTGCTCCAGAAATATTTCCAGTTCAATCTATACGCGCCCTAATGAACAGACCATGTGTACAATTATGGTGCATGTAAACTGCTGCTTTTTTGTTGCCTGACGTTGACCTGTTAGTTTCCAATGTGTGGGCATTCTATTCTCTTCGGTACCTATTTGATATTAATCTCCAATAATAATCCCACCCAGCAGGATGCAGCGGTCAGCCCACAAACAACAAACACATCGTGTGCTGGTATGTGCGTTTGTTGATTTGCTGTGCACTGCAACACTGCGCATAAGCTGTTGCCCGCCTTTTGTTGTGCGTCTCTCATGCCTCTCCTCTGGTTGGGCGGCTCTCATGCCTCTCCTCTGGTTGGGCGGCTCTCAGCACTCATTCTGTCTTGACATGACTGTGTGCTTTGCTGTACCGATAGGTCTTCTGTTGTGTCAGTTTTGGCTCATATCAATGTGGTCAATTCAGATCGTCGACTCATCACTATGCATTCACGCAAGACTGCTTGTGTTGACCATTTGGGTTGACGACAAAACAACCAGCTCAGTTTGCAATCGTGTGTCAATTCTTTTCAACTCTCAGAACTTAACTTTTTGTCCTTCTTTTCACCGTCTTGTATTCTGAAATAGTGAGTGAACAAACTGAACTGTACAGCATCGTGTGTGTGCTATTTGGCTGCCCGTCTCGGCCTGCTCTCGCAAAGACGTGTGGTGCGCCAGGTCATCGTCAGTGTTATTGCATCAGCGCGGTCCCATTGAGTTCAATCGCACATCATGCGCTCAGAATCAAGCAGAAGCATGCCATTATTTTCAAGCTTCAAACTTGAGCGCGCTTCAGGTCTTTAAAAGTACTAGACGGGACCCTACGGCCCGGCTACAGCGCCGCGCCCGTGCCGGGCCCCCCCCCCCCCCCCCGAAGACCCGTTAGCATATCCAAAGCTGCCCGTGAAAATTGACCCGTCCGCCCTTCCGAGGGAGGCGGCCACAGACACACATACAGACATACATACATACGCCTTCCTGTTTTAGTAGCATAGATACTTTCACCAAAGTCCTTGTTAAATCTCACAATCATCCATTTGCTGTTCAACAATTGACAGTGATCAATTGAGTTTCAGTGACAAAATCATAAAATTGTCTGTAAAACAAACCTTCCAACCGTGGTTTCTCTTTTCAGATTCGTATCTCGTTATGCAATAATCCTGAATATAAATCTAGATCAGATCGTAATCAGTACTTATCACACAACGAAAGATCTGGGCCGAAACAATGAAACATCAGTCAGTTTGGTCAAGCAGTTGGTTCACTGGCAGCCTCCTGTGAAGGTTCGTTTGGCAGTACTCTGAGTTTAGCAGCTGTGTATGTGTGGTTTGAGGTGATAAGAACAACTTTTGTGTGTCATCTGATGGTGTCAAACGCAAATGGAACAGCCGCTGCTGTTTTATTTTATTACGCTTGTATCTTTGACCTGGGCTCAGACTTGGACTTTATTAGGCACAGGTTTGTGTTAAGGCCTCGAATATACATACATATGTACATATCTTTGAGTGGCAGCTGTTTTTGCCCGCGCTTTTTCCCCGACGCTGTTTTAGCCGCCACAAGGTCAACGGCTATAGAAATGGCTAGGTATTCCGTGACGGTGGTCTGATAAACGCGGAATTCGGTTGCCGAAAATGGCCATGCCGCTAACGTACCATTTGCAGCACGCGCAAGCGAACGGCGACCGAGACTGTGTCACAATCAGAAGAAGCCAATCAAACATCTGTTTTTATGGTTGGTGACCTAGCCGATTCCCTTTCACAGCTTCTGTCTCGGGTGTGGAAAATTTGAGGATTGGAAAAGAGGCGGACTGGCAATCGAGCAAAGCACATTTGCGCAAGACCACTTTGAGCAAGTGAAAAAGAACAGAGAACTCTGAACCGCCACACCAAACGCATGCTCCCGGAAGGACTCGAACATCCGACCTCCCAGCCACCAGGCCTGGACAGCCAGTTGCTCTACCAATTGAGCTACGGGAACGCGGTCTGGCTGCGGCTCAAAGTTGCACGTATAAACATGCAACCGTGCAGACACACACTGCTTTTGCACGCCACACGCTACACGTTGCGCTGGCTAGCAGACTTCCAGTCCACACAGAATCCAAAAGAGCAGAACCTAAAAGCGAATAGGCCTAATCCTAAGCTTAAGCCCAAACACAAAACTAATCTTAAGTAAGCTTAAGCCAAGCCTGATACCAAAATCAGCCTAAGCCAAAGCCATGGGAACAAAATAAGTGCTCTGCTCTTTTGGCCCTGCTCTTTTTGACTTGCTCAAAGTGGTCTTGCTCAAATGTGCTTTGCTCAATTGTCCGGCCACCGGATAGAATTCGTGCCATGTTAAGAGTAGGTACATTGGTTTATCTCATAATATGACTTGTGTTGTCGATAAGTTCTTGGTTGCCCGTTTCGACCTGTTTTCACAGACGGGCACCGGACCAGGTCATCGTCAGTGCGAATGCACCAGATGGCCACGAACCGAAAATGACCGATAGCAGATCCCTAACCAAAAGTTTTCAGAAAATCGGCCGTGCCCGTGTCAGTACGTCGGCGCATCTCAATTTGTTCACAACGATCTGCAGTTCAAACATTCGTTCATCGTGATCACATGGGGGAAGCCAATGGCTTTTTTCGGTTGGTGGAATTGACGATTTGCTTTGGACTTTGTTGGCCGCTGTGAGTCTTCAACAGTATTTGTTGAATTTCGGATTTCTTCAACTTTTTTCCAAGTCCCTATCACAGTTTATGAGTCTTGTGTTCATCTGCGCGCAAACCCGAACCCGGAAGTACATGAAAATTTGTAATACCACGCGGTGGTGAAAACCAAACCGGAAATGGCCTGAGCAGAGTTGTTTTTTCGAGCATGCGAAACATTTTCTCTCTCGAACGTCCCTTACAGTATGTGCGTATGCGGCTATACAAACGGATTGAAATGTTGTGAGATGTTCCTTCTGAGACCGTATGGTGTTCTGCTTGTCTGCATAGTAGCTCTCTTATATTGTGAGTTCACGTGATGACTGTGTGACATTATCATTATTGTGCTTCCACTCTGTAACAGTTGTTTTTATGTATAGTAAATTTCCAAATTCGGTGCCGCACATTATAGCACATCATAGTTAATGTCAGGTTCTAAACCCGAAAATCAACTTGTGAAACATTCAGACAGCCAACACACACGCAGCTTGCCAGCCAGCCAGGCAGCTGCGCGCAATGTTTCAGAACCGCGCATGGTTAGCGTTCGGGTTTATAACTTGACATTAACTAAGGGGCGTATTTTACTGTGCAGCAGCGAGTTTGGAAATTTACAATATACCGGAAAGATGATAATCAAAAATTATCAAATTCATTTGATTATGTAGGTTAAATCCGGTGTCAGAAACACGGAAATGATTTGCATGCAAAAACACAAAATATTTCCTGTCTCCGCAAAAGTTCCCATGCATAAATCATCCGGGATCATTTCCGGGATCCGGTTTCCTGATTTAACCTAAGTCGGTCTTTACCCGCAGTGCAGTGGTGGCGCAACTTTGGCACTTCGCGACTGAGCGTGTCGTGCGCGATTAATTGCCAGTGAGCAGCTACCGTAATCTATGTATACTTCAACAGGTATAACGGTCCTGTGGTCATTTTCAGCGATGTTTCATACTGTACGCTTACACATAGCGGGGGCAAATTGGGAAATTATTTTTTCTGGATTTTCAAATCCGAACCGTGTCCCAAATAAACCACCAGGGGACTTATTTGGCATTTCCGGCATAACCTAGTCCTGCGGAACAGGATGATAGATCAGGGTTGGGCAAAAAGCAACGGCCTTTTTCTTTAAAACAAACGAAGCTTTTCAAAAAAGACTGCGTCGTTTTTCGTGTTTTAAATTGTGAAGTTTTTCGATTCCCCTCATTTTTCAGGAAAGGTACCCTGATTTTCAGGGTGAATCAATGTTTTGTCCCACATTTTTCAAAACTTTAACGACCAATTATTACTTTGTCGAGATATGGATATAAGGAGTTTGACTTTCAATGATGGTCCCGGCCAAAGTCGATCCCATGATGTGGGTCGGACATGGGTTGTTAACAACTGGCTAGAAAAGGGGTTTATTTTGCCTCAGGACACATAGAATTATATACTTCATTTGACCACTGTTTCGTTTTAACATGAGCGTGTTCCAAACGTCTTTGGGGCATGCTTTGCGCGTCTAGGCGTTTTTAATTATAAACGTTTTAAAAAACGAATTCCTGAAAACAAAACGTTTTGTGCCCAATGTTGGATACGATGAGACTCGTCAGTTGGTTGCTTGTCGCGTTTAGCAGACAATTGTGTCGTTGCATACTTGGCGGACTAGTGCGCTTCCGATCTAATAATGCCCAAAAACATTTCTGCACTTCGTGTTGTGGGTTTGCGCGCACAGATAAACACGAATTCAGAAACTACGAAGCGTGATCTATCGGGTTTCGGGTTTATCTGGTCACTGGACTAAGGCACTGCTCAGATCCGAGACAGTCTATCCCCTGGTGGGCGGGAGCAGTACTTGTCTAATTATGTACTGTTCTCGTTTTCATAAAGTGCCTTTTTTATTCGCACCAGCAGGACATTATTTATAATTTTCCATCGTTGATATTGTCACCATTGCTTTCCAGTTCCTGTTCCAACAACGTTGAGCAATTCAATCAACAATATCGCCTTGTGCAGTGTCGGCTTGTTGAACACTCAGTTCGGTTTGTTCAGTTTTTCAAGTTTCTTGATGTTGGTCACTTTCCATCTCAAATTTCGTACGAAACAGCACATGTATGCAGGGTTGTTTCAAAAAAAGTGGTCAATTAAAAAATTTTAAAAAAAAAAAAATTTTTTTTTTGAAACTCAGATTTTGCTTTTTTTTAATAAAAAAAAGTTGCCCAAAATGGGCTAAAATGTCCAAAAATGGCCTTTTTCGAGGCAAAAAATTGGCACTTTTTTTCTGTGGACGAGACAATTTTTCCAAAACCGCGCCTGCGGCGCCCTGTATTGTCCCCAAATCCGTACAGGGATGCGCGGGGCTGGTCTTTTATTGTGATGTGGCACCGATAATGTACTACTACATGCTACTACACAAGTATATATGCAGGTCTGGTGCAAAACCGGGCGCGCAAAGTCGATCTGACGCGCAAGATTTGGGCTGTAATCGATATTTTGATGGTCGTATATCAGATATATGGCATTAGATGCATTAAAATACGTTGTACGGCATGCTACAATACATCACAGTAACATCGTCAGCGAACATCAACCTCAGACTGGTCGGAGACCATGGTATCTGCACAATACTACCGGGTGTCACCACACAAGTTCGGTCTGAGGCGAAAATTTTTCAATTTTTGAAAAATATGTTGTATCGATTTCATTTATCCTGAAACGTCGTTTGCAACACTTTTTCTAATAAAAAAATTTTTCGTCAAAAAAAAATCAAAAAAAAAATTTTTTTTTAAAAAAAAAGCTCGTTAATAAAAAATTTTTTTTTTCAACCCTGCATGTATGTGTACCTAATCTGGGGCACGTGGCCCTCTGGTACATGCATATTCTCACTGATGATGATCTGGTACGCCGCCAGTCTACGCGTGCATGACTTACATTTAACACTGAAAAAATTTCGCTCTTTGTACTATGTTTACATTATGATAACTGAAAATACTTCATGTAAAATTCATTTAAAACTTTATTTAAAATACGGCGCAAATATTTCTCATATCGTAGATGGCTATCCACCATTATGTTCGCTTTTCGATTCAGACCCGCGACTTCACCGTTAGAAATGCACGTGTCCGAAAATTATCGAATCCACAACACGTTCGCCACTCGCATCTGACGCAATTTGGCTGAACCGTTTGCCGAGAGGTTGGTTAGTGTGTCAATTCCACTTTGTTGCTCTTTGAGAGACGCCTTTGCTGTTGGTATGTAGTTCGGCCTCAGAATTTGGGTTTTTGCCGGTTGTATGACTGTATTCCTTCGTCAGCTTGGAATTTCTGAGGGTTCCTCCTCTGGCCGGAACCAGTGGAAATACGGTTTTTTATGAAAGGCTTAGTGCTTGTTGTGAGGCCACAAGAATTGTCGATTGGCAGTCGGTTTCATGTTTTGAAAAAATTTTCAATGGAAAACAGCGCCTGTGAGCAGGTTTCCTCTGGTGTGAAAACCAGCTAGTCACCGATAACAGGGAGTTTCTACCTCGAAAAATCTGAATTGACTCATCAAACGCTCGCGCAACGTAAAAGTTGCAAAAATATAGTCTTATGAACGGGTTGCTCGATGTCACAGATAATCGATCCAATCACGATGTTTGTTTCGAACCAATTGTAGGTACATATCTTTCAGCAACTCACCATGGCCGTCGCCCCCACCACTCACCAACCGTCAGTCAGTCTTGTGAATCTTGGCGTCAAACATGTTGATGTGGCCTGGCGCATGAGGGGGTATGGAAAAAAAAAAAATTGATGAATGGCTTGTCGCATGAGGTGGGTACACGAAGGACATACCGGAGTATTCTACGTAAAGTCCCGAGGTCTAAAAATATGACGGTCGAGACAATAATAAATCCAATTAGAGCCCCATGGATAGTTTAAGTGGAAAATTTTCCCTTGCAACCCCCTCAACCCGAGGGCTTAGGGCGAACTTAAGTTAAATCCGGAATCCGGAAATAATTTGCATGCAAAAATGCAAAACATTTCTAGGTTCCGGAAATATTTCCGGAAAACGCAAGAATTTACATGCAAAAATAATGCGTTTTCCGGAAATAATTCCGGATTCCGGTTTCCGGATTCAACCTAAGCCCGCCCTTATGTGGAAAACTCCGGTACGAACTGCGATTCACTGTTTCACACGTGTTGCTCATAGGGCCAATTGTCATGCACTTTCCGGTTCTATTGTATTTGTCAAGAATCTACGTTTAGTCCAGCCATGAACTCATGAGACGACATTTTTTTGAAATTGGTTTGTGCGGATCCAACAATGTTCCGGTTTCAAGTATTTCGGAAATGATAGAAAGAGAAACGCATGTATTTTTTAAAAACACGCTCTCCCCCTTGGTGCGTAAATTCCCTTTTGACTCCCAAAACATTTGTGTGTTGAACGACGTTGCTGTTTGCGTAAGCACGCAACAATTGAGGTCAGCCAGCTGGAAGTTGTCATCATATTTCTCATCCCGATCTCTTTCTTTTGTCTGCGAAAACCCGTGTAACCGGTGCATTTTTGAATCTGGCCAGGCAAGCTTTAAAGTCGTCTCATGAGCTGGTGGTTGGACTATACATACTTTTGCATTCCGATGCTCAGCGATGCCGCAGAATTTCGACCAACACGTAAAACGAAGAAGTACATACAGCCGTTTGGGCAGAGTAACTTTTACGTTCAGCGAAAACAGTGGCGTCCTATGAGTAATTTCCAATTGAAAAAATCGCTCCACGGTACCAGTGCGCCTCGGACTGATCCCCAAGTTTGATTCGAACAACATAATGTTTCAGCACACCAGCATGGTCAGCTGTACACGTGTGCATCCATCTCAATGACGCTTCACCACAGCTCTGTCAACAACGGTCAATCATGCGGACAGACATTTCGTATTTCGTCGGCGACAGCGCGAACGATAAAGAATGACTGTTTTCGGTTGGTGAAATATGAATTTGCGGCAGTTCCTTGTGGTCACGTCGTGTTGCGCACAAAGTACTCCAAGGCAAATCCCATCCCGTTTGGTTAAAGTGTCGAAAAATATAGCAGTTCATGGTTATCATAGAAGTAGAAGTACCAGCTGCAACTCTGGGTGAAGTCTACCTTTACGCGTGCAGCACGCGTGCGTGCGCATGCACGCCTTTGACGCCTGCACACGCAAAAGTATAGGGGGCCGAATGCACCGCGTGCACTGCGTGCACAGTGCTGAAGCGGTCAAAGCAGGCCACGCGTGTACGCATGCACTGCGCGTGCACCGCTGGCTGGTTACATGTACATTGTGCACGCAGGCGTCAAAGGCGTGCATGCGTACACACGCGTGCTGAATGCGTACATGCAGAATTTACCCAAAGTTACAGCTAGTGCTGTATATGCACGACCATTCTTCACTGGGCCGAGAATTCTCGAAAGCCAATCTTGCGCAAGCATTGCACGCAAGCGTTTCCAAGAATTCGACCCATTGACGCAAAAATCTAGTCCCTCGTTGTGAAACATCAACCGTCTGCCTAGGCGTCAAGCGTTTTCGTTAAGGCTGTGAGCTGCGTTCCGCGTTTATCTGCTCACCTTTGCGGAATGGTGCGTGCTTGGGTGACGATGACAACTTCCAGCGTGCTGACCTCAAAATGTTGCGTGTTAACGCAGACAGCAACGGAGATGTTTCACCAAAAGCATAAATTTACTTGCAGAAATTCAAAATTCCGCAAAGGTGAGCAGATAAACGCGGAATGCGGAATGCAGAAATTTGCCATTCCGCTTTTGTCTAATCGCAACCTAAGCAAAGCGCTTCCGGACAAAACACCATTCACACGCCAAATGTTCTGTGTTTCTCACAGGTTCAAATGCGCAAGCGCAACTGTGTCGCTATCTCGCACCTTCATCTCGCTTCTGAAATGACTTCAGCCGCATAACACGAGCAGTGCATCCAACTTGGTAACGCCCGCGCAAGGTCTGTGTTTTTACTGATAAATAAGTCTGACGTTTTTGAGGCTGTATTGCTTACGCTCGTCACTCTACTGTGTTCCCTTGTTTTTGCGACGCTGAAGTTCCATTACTCACAATATTGTGCGTTCGGAACCGTGAACCGGTTGACCATGATAATGTTTGTGGTGTGCCGTGTGCAGCGTTTTGCTATCAAAACTTGTGCGGGTCCGCGATTTCGAATAAACGAGCTATATTTGTCACCTATCAATTTCTCAAAATATGTTTATTTATTGTTGTTGCACCGGTGCTTGTTGTACTTCGAAAATATGTATTTGGTTCAGTGAGTGGACTACCGATAAATACGTATAGGCAAACCACGCCAACACGAGCCCGATTTCGCAGCTGCAGAATAGTGAAACATTCTGACGTGGCTGGTGATTTGGGAAATGTTACACGTTGAAGTATACAAAGTGGAGCATGATGATTTTCTCTTTCTTTTCGTTTTGAATACACACCACCTTCGAAATCGGGCTCGTGTTGATGTGGTTTGCCTTTATGTATGTATATGTCCTATATATATTTTCAACGTGTGGTTGACGGTTTTAGTTTTTATGATCCGTCTCGCTAGTGTGTGTGCGTAGATACAGTCCCAGCTGCAACTTTGGGTGAATTCTGCATTTACGCCTTTGACCGCTTCAGCACTGTACACGCAGTGCATGTGCTACATGTGCAGGCGTCAAAGGCGTGCATGCGTACACACACGTGCTGCACGCGCAAGCAGACTTCACCCAGAGTTGCAGCTGGTACTGTGCGCAATACATACCTCTTGAACGTTCAGGTGACTGTAGATAACAGTGATTATTTTGATTTGTTTACTCCTCTCCGACGTTTGGGGCTTGCGCCATGATGCGCGTAAGTCCTTGAAGCATATGTGTTCTGAATGCTCGCTGTTGTCAGACATAGTGGTTAAGCCAAAAACATAACTTGATACACACGCAAGAATGACTTACGCACATCAATGTCGCCAGTCGGTTCTATTTATCTTCGTCATTTTGTGGGCAACTGGTCGCACTGGCGTGGGTTACGGTAGCCTGAGGCAGCAGACATGGGGCAATTGCTGCTGCTTGGGGGAGTGGAAAAATGAGATTCTTCCGCGCGCGCGCCCAGACCGAACACAAACCAAGGCACAAACAGGTGTGTCAGTGGGAAAGAGGCGAAAGTCATCGCAATGGTTTACCGTGACTGCGTGCGAACGCGATTGAAAGAGAGAACAACAACTTGGCGTTCTTGGTTATGTGTCAAACAAACCAATCACAATAATAAGACAGTTTTATTGGGTAAAAACTCACAGGTATTTCCATTTAGATTTCAAAATTTTTCTAAATCCACAATTACACGCGGTTGAACCAACTTTGCTTCCCGATCCTGTTAGCGACACGGAAGGCTGCAAATGCGATAAGTACTAGCCGAAGGCTGTCATATTATGTTATGAACCCAGATCATCAACTTTAGTTACTATGTATTTGCATATTCTATCGGATTCAATCATGGAATACGCGTGTCACATAAAGCGATTACTAAATAAGCAAAGCGGGACTATTGTTTACAGCGTGTGAGTAAAGTTAGCATCTTCTGAAACGCTCTCATTCATTTAAATCTCAGCTACGTACTACAGTACAGGCATTCCGTTCAGCTGTGTATGCCATCAGTATTGCCGCAAAAAGCGCGCTTTACCTAAGTTTGAAGTTTGTGAATCGACAAACTGCACATCAAACTTGAGCCAGCAAGCTGAGCGCGCACAACGCACAAATCACGATCTTGCAGCTGCCAGATATGATGTCGTGGGCAAGATCGTCAGTTCATTCAACACATGAAACAAATTTCGTATTGTTTATTGTTTTATTTTAATTTTGATTTTTTTTAAATTCCGGGCGTTTCAATTAGGATTAATCATCAAACGGGATCACTGAGAAGATCACAGCATCACCGAACCACTAACAAATCTGGACTAGGCAAAAGAAAGCAAATTAATATCACTGAATTTCACTAAGCGCCAGATCGAGTCGACCCCAGTAAATCTTGGTCCATTGGTCAATCTATTACGTTCGATCTTGAGCTCCCATCACTCCACTCCAAGTTGCCTTGAAGCTTCAAAGTTCTGGGCGACCAAGCTTGCTCGAGAGGCCAACACGGTTGTGTTCAGCTGAACTGGTTACATCTTGCCATGGTGCTGTTGATTGCCATTTGATTTTTTTTACAAATTAATATCAGTAATTCACCATTCTTATGCACCATTCTTATTCTTATCTCACAACCGAAAAGAAAACCCGTGCAAAAAGAAGCGCGCAATTGTGATCTGCCTTTTCCTGCTACTTGCGACCACTAAACAACGTTTCGGAGAGAACTGCGACATCCGACCTGATAACCGATCAGCTGCTCTGCCAACTCAGCTACGAAAGCGAGCAGAGCCCCGGCCCTACACGCCGACTATAAACCGATCAATAGTGCACAGCTCGCCCCACATCGCTTCGGATAACGTCGCGGTGCAGGGAGAATGCCACATGAAGACATCGCATCAGAAAAACGAGTTGTTCGTGAACTTCATAAAAGTTACTGTGTCGATTGAAAATGAAAATCGAGTACCACTATATCACACACAAACCAAAGGTCAGTTGGTGCATGTTGTGCTTAGATCTTTGCACTGTTGTGTTCTCAATTTGCTGGGAAGTATAACAACTTAAACAATTCTTATTAGGAGTACTACATCGAGTTCGATGTGACACGAGATTATTTTAATCCAAACGCAGGTTATTGATCAGGAGCAAGTCTTCGCAAGATATTGGTCGCACAATGACCATATAAGAATTCATCAAATCCATCCTGATTTTCATGTTCGGTCAGTCTCAACCACTGTGCTATTTGTGATTATCACAAAACATTTTCATCTGAAAATAATCTACCCAAGCCCACGTTGGGTAATGCAACGTCATTGCCCTGCCCTGCCTGCTTTGCGATTCAGGAAAAAATTTGACCAATTCTTATAAAGTCATTGTGTGACCAATATGATATCGTGGGCAAGGTCGTCAGTGCATTCATTTGTTTATTTTTATTTATTTGAGTTTTTGCACCTCCAGTGCCAGGTGAATGCAAACGCCCGCAGGCAATGTAGCAAATCCTGTTAGAAAAACATGAAAATCTAACGTGAATTGAAATCACAGGTTGAATTGCATTCAACACATGAAACAAATTTCGTATTGTTTATTGTTTTATTTTAATTTTGACTTTTTTTAAAATTAATATCAGTATTTCACCATTCTTAAGCACCATTCTTATTCTTATCACGCAACCGAAAAGAAAACCCGTGCAAAAAGAAGCGCGCAATTGTGATCTGCCTTTCTCCGGCCACTTGCGACCACTAAACAACGTTTCGGAATAGAACTGTGACATTCGACCTGATAACCGATCAGCTGCTCTGCCAACTCAGCTACGAAAGCGAGCACAGCCCCTGCCCTACATGCCGATGATAAACCCTATCAATAGTGCACCGCTCGCCCAACCTCGTTTCGGATAACGTGACGGTGCAGGGAGAATGCCACATGAACACATCCCAACACAAAAACGACTTGTTCGTGAACTTCATAAAAGTTACCGTGTCGATTGAAAATGAAAATCGAGTACCACTATATCAGAAGATTAACGTTAAACCGAGACCAACACACACACACACACACAGGCACACACACACACACACACACACACACACACACACACACACAAACAGACACATAACAGGCACACACACACACACACACACACACACACACACACACACACACACACACACACACACACAAGCAACAAACACACACACACACACACGCACACACACACACACACACACACACACACACACACACACACACACACACACACGCACACACACACACACACACACACACACACACGCACACACACACACACACACACACACACACACACACACACACACACACACACACACACACACACACACACGAAGGGTCAGTTTGCTGATGTTGCGCGAGATCCACTGTTGTGTCCCCAATTTGCGGAGGAGTATAACAACTTAAACAAAATATGTAAGTGTACTACATTTCGGTGTTTTGATGACACGAGACCATTTCTAATTCCAAATGCCAGTAATTGTTCAGGAGCAACACGTGCATATATTTTTCACTGTTTGCGTTAAAGCGTTACCGCGCGCGGCGCGCTTTGAAGTGTCCGTCATCCGCGTTCCCTCCTCCATCTTACAGTTTTTCCACCCCTTGGCGCTCACTCTCCAAAACGGCGAGCGCCATTTTTTAGCGCGCGTGGCGCGCTTTGGGTGTCCGTCACCCGCGCTCCACCCCCTCTACAGTTTTTCCACCCCTTGGCCGCTTGCTCAAATCTCGCGACCGCCGCGCGCCAGCGCGCGCTCCCGCGCTTTTAGCCGTTCATTCATCTCTTGTTCACTTCCATTACAGTTTTTCCATTGCTTGGCGCTCACTCCAAAGTCGCGAGCGCCAAGCGTTAGCGCGCGTGGCGCGCTTTGAGTGTCCGTCGTTCGCGTCCATCTCCATTCCAGATTTTCCATTGCATGGCGCTCACTCCAAAGTCGCAAGCGCCAAGCGTTAGCGCGCGTGGCG
>JASAMV010008925.1:0-16890 GCA_030248065.1 Rhynchonema sp. JSB1_4
CCCTGTACTGATTTGGGGACAATACAGGGCGCCGCAGGCGCGATTTTGGAAAAATTGTCCCGTCCACAGAAAATAAGTGCCAATTTTTTGCCTCGAAAAGGCCATTTTTGGACATTTCAGCCCATTTTGGGCATCTTTTTTTATTAAAAAAAGCAAAATCTGAGTTTCAAAAAAAAATTTTTTTTTTAATTTTTTTTAATTAGCCACTTTTTTTTTAAACAACCCTGCCCAGATCCTTTCGCTAACCGAGCAACCACACATTTGCTTAGTTGAATGTTTAATCTATGAGTTAATCAGTTGATTGGTTGAATGTTTAATCTATGAGTTAATTAGTTGATTGGTTTAGTGGCTGAATGGCTAATCAATGTTTTAAAAATTAACTGGCTTATCGATTGATTGCAGATTATTCCACTGATTGATCGCATGGCGAATTTCATGATCAACGAACTGAAGTACGGCCACATTTCGTGTTTGAGTCACAGAATGGTGAACGGCAACAAGCAAAGGTCGATAGGTTCGCGTTCAACAGTATTGCCGACGACTAAAAAATATAGTGGGTTCGATCAGAGCACCAGTTTTTGAAACATCTCCAATAATGTTGTCAATCGCATTACGCCTTGACCTTCAGGGTTCTTCTCACAACTGATGGACTAGAAACTCAGTCCAGCCTCTTCATTTTCGCCTCTGCGCTTTTTCTTGCTCCTATCGTGAACTGTCGCTATGGCCATTGTCAGGATGCCGTGGAATTCGCCATGAAATTGAAGATAGCTTTTAGGTTAGGTTGCGCCCGACACCATATAAAATATAAACGCCTAACTTATACTTCCTACTCTCACGCAACGCGAAACAAATTTTTCGACGCTGAATATTGGTTCTCATGCGCGCGTCAGCCACTGAGCGTGCGAGAATTAGTTCCGTGGTGCGTGAGAAAACGAAGCACAGCATGGTTGTGCCTTAATTACTTCCACGTTCACGCACATAAAATTAACGAATAATTATCGAAAAGTTACAATCTGTATGTATATATTACTCTTCTTTCAATGCATTTAGGCTTTTCGATGCACAAAAGAGTGCATGCCCTCATCGTCATACCATGTTTGCTGCTTGATTCCATGGACACTTATGAAGTTGATTTAAAAAATTCAGGTACTACGCTTGCGCCACCAGCCAGTCGCCAATTTCCATCAGCTTCGTTATCGATTGACATACCAACTTATAGTCCAAATGAAACATCAAGTCCGGCATCAATCTGCACGTTTTATCGAAGTGCGTCGTTGCGCGAACCCGATGATGTTTCAAGCGATGAGTAGACCATTACAAGACAGAAATATGCCCTAGGGGCATAAAACAAGATACAAATGCAAACCCGATGAAACTGTATAAATAAAAGTTCGATTCTTGAAAAATTTAGGTCTGGAATTCCGCACAATAGTCGAAGGGTGTCGTCATTCAGCATATTGGAATCACAGGTGTGGACACTGATTTGCGTGTTTCCAGTATGCTGAATGACTGAAGTCCACAAACTTTTCTAGTATCGAACTTTTATGCAGTTTCATCAGGTTGCATATCTTCTTTTATGCCCTTAGGGCACATTTCTGTCTTGTGTCGACCTTTTATATCGTGAAACGCCGCACCTTAGGACAATCCAACAATTCAAGCAAAACACAAAACGGTATTGTACACAGAATTCATTAGAAATAATAAGTGAAAAGGCAAGAAATTTCTGTGCGCGCACGAGTGCTTGAACACTCGACCTTTTTGGTCTTCATTGATGCGCGTTAGAACCACTCGGACATAGAGCCGTCGCAAACAGCATAAAGCAGTCTTTTCACCGTTATGAACTCACATACGTCATTACGCGTGTGTGATTTACTGCGTGTGTTGCCTTGCCTTTATCAAGAGCATTGCCTGTTGCGCTTGCTGCTTTGTTGTGTGGCGTGTGTGTGCCCTGGCTGAATGCTGTTTGTAATACATTAGTGTTAAGTAACGTCTGGATCCTGACTAATAGTACTACCCTGACTACTACTCTTTTGTGGAAGAAAGGGAAAGAACGTTTTTACAAAAATGTCGACTGTAACTTGCCCGCATTCGCGTGTGCGGGAACGCAGCGGGATGAAATTTTGCACGTGGCCATTTTGTGTCACGATAATTGTTGACACAGCGCGCGATTAAAATTTTCAAAAAGCGCACCATAAGGAATCAAGCATATCGCTTGAGCACTACCGTGCTAGATCCGTCCGATAGGCGTGATTACTATTAAAGGTGGAGTTATACTTGTCCTCATGTGGACATTTTGTCCGCATGGACAAAACTTTATATTAATCATATTTTGCAATTGATTGTAGCAATAACTTCGAAAATCGTAACAGTTGTTCAGCAGGTCTAGCGAAACAATTAGTATACTGGCCAAAGCTGAAGTTTCAGAAATTGACAACCTACGGCCAGAACAAAAATTTGTCCATGCGGACAAAATGTCCACATGAGGACAAGTATAACTCCACCCATGCAGTGATTGAGCACAAGTGGTTCTGATTACATTAATCAAGAATTAACACAAATTTAATTTACGTTCAAAGCTGTTTCGTCAAGTCTGTCGCGTGACAGCAAGTACACGGTTTCTGCCCATTTTGTGTCTGTGCTAACCCCTTTATTTGTGACAGTTGCAAGAGACGCGTATAAACATAACAGCAATCGTCTCCGTTTGTTTCGTTGTCTTTCTGTTGTGTCTTGAAATGAATATTGTCAAATTCGGATTTGACGGTGGCGCGAAAGCGTGCGATATTTGCTGGAGTTTCCTTTGAGAGGACGCGAGTAGCACAAAATCGATTGCGATTACAACATGACACAAAAATAATTTTCAAAATCCGACTTTCCCACGTACAACCGAATAGAACTCCAGCAGCTGAGTCGGAAAACTCCGATGCACTTCTTCTCTCCACATGTTTTTTGCTTTTTCAACCCGGCTGTTGATGACACCAACAATCGTATTTTTCTCAGAAATAGATTTCTCAGAAATCGACCGTTCTAATCAATGGCCGTGAGAGGGCGCCGAAAAAATAGGTGTGCCCCGTCTTACGAATGCCCTCAAGGGTACCGAAAAAGTAGACGCCATCGGGCTAGAATTAGAGAAATATTAGAGATATATACCGCTGCTTGAATACTTGTTGCTTAAAGGGTCTCCGCCATACACGTATATGCGACCAAAACCAATCTCGTTGAAACTTGGCACGGTAACTGGGCTTGGTCCAAAACACTCACCGCCAACAATTTTTTTCTCATATTAGCAACGTTATTGTTGTTTATGGATCAAACACCAAAATTCTAGCTTTAACGTATCTTGGGCAGAAGTCGTTCAAATGAAGGCACCGGAAACGCTGGTCCGGTTCCAAGCCCAGCTGCAGTTCCAAGTCCAACGCATGGACCTCATGGACACGATTTTTCTCAAGATACGTCAGAGCTAGAATTTTGGATTTTGATCGACAAACAACAGTAACGTTGGGGCTTCATCGGACAGCAAACATAACAATTCCATCACAACTGTGGGTAGGCTATAAATATGACGGAAGCGAAAATTTGCTAAAAATTTTGAACTTTGTGTAAAATTCATTTGTTGCTCGTACCTCTAAAGATGTAGACGAACCAACATAGATTTGCACATAATTAACAACAATTACATTATTACTATTCGGCATGCCATATATCACCTTGGTACATTGTTGTTAAAATAGGAAAATATGACATAGAAGTGTGCCTGGGGTCCCCAGAAAAAGGCAAAAAAGCTGAGGGTCACCACAGTTGAGCGGCTTTTTGTCGAAACTTATCTGCGATGGGAGATCGGTCTTGGATCGCTTGAATAGCGTGATAAATGGGCTTTTTTACCTGCTTCATAGTAAAGCTCTGTGCGCTTTCTACAGTACCGCCAATGCCATGAGCAAGAAGATATCCATGATACTTCATGGTTAGCGTTTACGCGAATGCGTAAGTATCCAAGTTGTCGTTTGGAATACGACACGTGAGGGACACGTGAAGTCAAGGGACATAAGTACACCGGTACTGTGATTGGTCGGTCGAATGCAATCCGGAAAGCACTATGCGTGCAGGCGAG
This sequence comes from Rhynchonema sp. JSB1_4, assembly GCA_030248065.1. Taxonomy (NCBI): domain Eukaryota; kingdom Metazoa; phylum Nematoda; class Chromadorea; order Monhysterida; family Xyalidae; genus Rhynchonema; species Rhynchonema sp. JSB1_4. The sequence continues at coordinate 4,106 of JASAMV010008925.1, forward strand.
TCAACCTGCGTAAATGAGCAGTTCGGTTGATGTTCCCTTGCGTGACTGTGTTGTGTGAACGTTCGTTATTACGTGGTTAGCGATCGTTCGAGTGAGGGATTAAGTCTCTCCCTTTTGCGTGTGTCGTATGGTAAATTTGCATACTTTGCATACAGTAACTTTTCTTGTTTTTATAATCCATACCTTATGTGTGTGATGTATCCTTAGACACTACGTCCCAAAACCTATATAAGCAATCTTCACTTTTAGTAGTTAGACTCAAATCTTCCGCCATAACCACAGTGACCTACTATTGGAAAAGGTTGTTCGTCTCCAGGCCAATAAACCCTCGACGCTTGAAGATTTTCGCTCGTTGGTTGATTTTTGTGAGTTCGTCCTATTGCATGTCATATATATTTATGTACCTAACCTAACCTGACTGGGACTTCCAGCTTTTGCAGATTTTCTAGATCAGGTACCGGAGACGCTCGAATATTTTCGCTCTTCGGTCCGAGGAAGCTTGAAGAAGTTCACACCTCGGTACTAATCCGTCGACAAGCTTGAATATTTTCGCGCGTCGACTTGTCGGTGTGGCTTGAATATTTTCGCAGCATCGATGCATCATTCAAGCGGCGAGCCCATTCGTCGCGAACCAATGCCGGACGTCAATTCCCGGAAGAACAATCAGGTGCCGGACGTCAATTCCCGGTCGAACACAGCAGTGCCGGATGTCAATTCCCGGACGAAAGCCGCCGATGACCGCAGCAGTCCGCCGAGGCAGAGAGAACAGACAGGCGGATGGATAGGTCAGTCGGGCGAGACAGTGAACCATCTACCCATCGGTCATAGAGGTACCGAATGGATGATGTGGGATGAGGAGAGTGATGTTTCGTTTATTGAGAGTAACACTTTTGGGTGTTTGGAACGAACCGACGGTCAGTTGAAGGACCAGGGGTCGGATGTGAAAGTCGGCCAGTGGAACGGCCGCAGCGAGAAAGTCGGTCAGCTCGAAGGCCGCAGTGGAAAAGTCGGTTCGAGTGAAGGCCGCAGTGTGAAAGTCGGTCAGTCGGAGGACCGCAGTTGTGGTCAATTGGACCACTCAGACGAAGAGGTGTACCGACCGGACACGAAAGCTGGACGGGCGCAGGCAGCGCAGGAGTTCCATGCTGGGTTCCGGCGGGCGTCGTTATTGAACGCTAGCCAGGCGCGAAGGGCGCAAGAGGTCTACGAGGAATGGCTGAGCGAGGCACGGGCGCGCAAGGCGCAGGAGATCCGTGCGGAGAAAGGACAAGAAGTCCGCGTGGAGAAAGGACAAGAAGTCCGTGTGGAGGAAGGACAGGAATGGTTGGAAGATAAAAGGGCGCAGAAGGCGCATGAGATTCGCGTGACAGAAGAGCAGGAAAGGAAAGGGCAGGAAATCGGACGAGCGCAGCCGGCGCGTCAGATCCGTTATGTGAGTTCGGAAGTGGAGACCGGACGTACGTGTGTTCGTGAGAGATACCAGTCCGAGTCAGAGTCAATCCGGGAGAATGTGATTGATCTGTACACGCGAGAGGAGCTTGAGGAAGACCAGATACGGGAGGTATCGTGGCAAGAGGATTGGTTGAATGCACCCAAGTTCGCTGAACCTTGGCGGTTGCATGAAGATGTGGTTGATATCGTGTTCACCACGCATCGATACAGTGACCATCTGTTGAAATGGTTGTATGCAGAGGAGCTACCCCATGATCGATTGCTTGCTGCCAGGATTTCGGAGTATCTGAATGTGAACTCGCTGACGCAGGAACCTTTGTGCGAGCTTGATGACCGGTTCTCTACCGAGGCTCGCGGATTGTTTGAGATTGCGCAAGCACGGTCACCGAGATCCGCCAAGACGCGTCAATTGCTTGACAAGTGGGGCGAGATGCTCGATAACCGATTGCCGATACGAGTGCTACCATATGGAGACCGCCACAGTCCGGGCATGCCACTGCAAGAGGGTTCCGAACCCGTGACTTGTGGATTGTACAACGATATGTGTCGGAATAAGGACCCGATGTTGTCCATGCCGAATGTGCTTGAGAATGCGCTCAGAGAACGCACACGGTATTTCGACCTACCCGAACTGGACTACCCAGTGCAGTCGCACACCGTCAGTGTGTCGATGCGAATAGTGCCAGTCGGAAAGACGCAAACCCTGTGGCATGGTGCCCCGGTTGAAGAATGTATGAGCAGCCAACAGGATGAAGCAGGCTGTGGCACGCCTGAAAGTGCTACTGGAGGTCCCAACCAAACTGAACAAAAACGTGAGTACGACGTACTGTACGAACCTATCGTGAAGTGTGCATACTTCGAACCGGAGGGAGAGTTGAGGATGGCTGACTACAATCTCCGATCATTTCGAAGGGGATGTGAAACGCCCGTCGATAATGTCTATTCCGGTGGAACTCGTTCTGTCGTCCAGACCCGACGGAAGGATAGTAACAGCTGTTATGCGTGGTGGTTCTTTGAACACCGAACAGCACGGAACCCGCACCACTCATGTACGTACATAGACCTGTGTATGCCGGTGACCTGCCGGTCGCCTCATGCGAGATTTGCGCGCGTTAAGTACCAGACCAGCAGCAACCCAGTGACCGGAGCTGGCCTCATGCGAAAATCAGCAAATCGATCGATATTTGCGCGCGCGTGTGTGCTTTTGTGTGCGCTGGTGCAGTTTTGGCTGGTTTTGTGCATCGAAATAAAATGAATAGCTTGTTATCAGCCATATATTGTTGGATTTATTGTGTTCAGATGAGCATGGACAAAATATTGGAAGATATACTGCTTTTTCACCCGCAAACAGAGTGTGCAAATATTATCAGAAGCACAAATACAAGCATTATGATACATACATAACCCACAAACACGTTTTACAACATAACACGGAGCATCAGACCGGAAAGTCAGATCATCATCAAATTTTGACAAAATTAGCGTACCACAAAATAATCTATCCGAAAGCCTCAATCAGAAGATTTTGACAAAATTAGCGTATCACGATAATCGACCCAATAAAATTGAAATTATCAACATTTATTCACACGTGCGTCGGACCTCCATTCGCTGCCAACACCAACGGCAATATTGATGTTTCACATTCATTTGATTCCAAAGTTTACCTGTCATAATTGATGATACACACATGATTCACAGTTTCATTCCGTCCGTACATGCGTCGTGAAATTTTTCGGTCACGTGATTTCAAAGTTTACATACGCTTTGAATGCTTCCTTTTCGGTGTACATCACTTTCTGTCTGGTTTACATGACGTGTCTTTTTCTCTTTATCTTTGTAATTTAGCTCAACCAGTGTTCTGTGGACAAAGTCTCTTTATTATGCGCAATGCTTTCATCGTTTATTGACAGTTGATTTCTGTATTTTCCTTTCGATAAAGCAAGATACCGAGCGCTGTGAACCCAACAAAATGATTTTTGTGAATGAGGCTGGGTCAGACCGGTTACAAACATTAACAAAAAACACATGGGATCATCAATGCAAGTACCACCTTTATCAAAAAGACAGCTTTTTATTTTAATTCGATGCACAAAACCAGCCAAAACTGCACCAGCGCACACAAAAGCACACACGCGCGCGCAAATATCGATCGATTTTCTGATTTTCGCATGAGGCCAGCTCCGGTCACTGATTGCGAGGACAACACTTCATTCCGTGTCAATACTTCATGTGAGAAGAAAGTTCATGCGAGTCAACACTTCATGTGAAGTCTGAAACACTTCATGTGAGACAACAGTTCATGCCATGAAGTGTTGTCTCACCTCTGCTACCGTACCCAAGCAGAACACTTCATGTCTGCGCGTGTGGGGTGCAACTGTAACCAAGGGCAACGTGTAAACAGGCAACTGTATGTTGTACTGGGCACTAGTAAAACTCGTACCCGGCAGTTATTCAATTTTCAGGGTCATGTGACTTCAGTTTTGCTGCATGTACGCAGCTGCTCATGCTTATTTTTTCCGAAATGATCCGGTCAACCCGAGTGTAATAATGCTGCTAGTTTCTGGTGGATTTTTTTACTTGTTTCACAGAAGGGCGGTGCACCAGATAATCATCAGTGCGGATGCACCAGAGGGCTAACCGCAAAAACACATACGTGATACGATATTTACGATACGATAGCTGGTTTTGTGATACGATATTGCTCTTGTTATTGTTGTATTGTTAACACTTACTGTAGGTATGTAGTTTGGGTTGGCTACCGTTTGCATGCCATTGTGCACTAATGAGTATGATAACAAAAGCATCCTTCGTACGGTATTGTCAGAGTGTCATCGTCAGTGTGAACCTAGTGTGACTCAGAATGAAGAACAAATACAAACAGACACAATAAGAATGTATGTACATGCATACATAAGTATACGTTTATAGCAACATCTGTTCTCATGCCTATCGGTGGCAAAGGGATGAAAAGTTCCCCAGCCAAACTCACAGCCGGTACACAATGGCGACATTGCATGTGCATGCAAGAGATCTTATGATGTGGGCTTTGCCGTTGCCCGGGCGTGCATGGTTGCGCACAACAAAGAGAATGAAGAGCTGTATGAATATCAGGTCCACCACTTTTTAGGGTCACGCGGCTGTTTGCTTCATGGACTGCATGTTGTGACAAACTCATTTAACCTTCTAGAATTATACAAATCTAAACATCAGATATTATCTAAATCTAAATTAGTCTCCCATGCCGATAAAACATGTCCTGCGCGGCAAATGTGTTACATCACGGAGAAACTTTCGCTATAAAAAACGGCTGAGGCCACGAATTTCACTTCTATTACAATGTACCGGTGGGATAGAAATGAGAGTAATAGTTGTGCATTTCAGTCGAAATTTGCTTTTTCTTGGTCCGTTATGACGGGGTTTGACTGAAGCGTACATGAAGCTATAGGGTTAGAAATATACTGCATGACTGTCTGCTCACTATGTGTTTCTCACAGCAGCCAAAAGCGTAATATTTGTGGCCAGGTATCAGAGTTCCATGGTTTCTGTGACTCCTGTTGCACATCATGGTACCTATTTGTTGCTGAACATGCCTTGATTGAAATTAATGCTGGTGTATTATGACGAACTGCAACTTGTACATGCATAAGCATATGTACATAGTACATAGGTGCCCGTCACACTGATGTGCTCCATTGGTTTTTGGATCCTGGCAGCTTCATGTTCTAAATTTTGATATTTTCACGTGCACCACGACACGCAGCTTGACGACGGGATTCGATTGATATATACTTTCACCATCATCAAATGCACCTAACTCGTGTACCACTCGAAACAGCAAAGTGTGTGCATCAAATGACATTCATGAACGCAGGATATAGTGGTACATGAAGTGACACTTTGCACTTCATACCAAATATCACGATAGCTGCAACTTCCAATTGACTTGGTGTTGGATAAGTGTACCTACGTACTAGACAAAGCCATGTACCACATTTGGTTGCTGCAGCGTTAGGCACAAGTGAGCGGGAAGGCAGAAACCGCTCGGTTCCCCTTAACTATGGACATGAAGTGTTGTCTCACATGAGGTTTTTAGACATGAACTGTTGACACAGATGAAGTTTTATACCAACATGAAGTATTTTCCCACATGAAGTTTTGACATACAATCTTATATGGGTTGCTGCTGGTCTGGTACTTAACGCGCGCAACACTCGCATGAGGCGACCGGCGCTCTGGCCTCATGCGAAAATGTCAATGTAAGTACATAGCATTGGCGGTACTGTATGTGGCCCAAAAATACAACGGAAAAATTTTTTATATATGGTGGAGACCCTTTAAGTCCTCGTCTGGGTTAAGAAAGAACCCAATCGGCTATGGTACGACTCGCACAATTGAGACGGCAATACTCGTGCAAGGTAGGCAACACGATTCAAGTGTCACTGTCGCATCAGTTTCTATCAATTTTCATCCGCGCGCAGGTTCGTACATTACGCTGGTGAACACACTGTTGATCGGCGACATTGTGCGCTACAATTCGATGCGCGACAAGAAGGAAAACCTGTTCATCGCGCACTTTGCATTCTTCGGCACCCTTGCCGGACTCGCGTTTAGCTCAGTAGCCGTGTTCACTTTGAAGATATCTACATGCTGTAGGTACTCAGTCATCACGGTAGCACCCATGTCCAGGGGTTGGCTGGGGATGTTTGATGATTGTTTCTATAGTTTGACTTGTGTCTTGTGACAACACTGTCCACCCGTGAGCACTGCATTTGCCGATTCCATTCATTGTCAAACACACAGGATCATTTCAACGACAGCGGCCCAAGGACTACACTGGATTGCCTGCTGTTTCGGCTGCACGTGCTCGGTTTCTTACTGTAAAGCGACGATCTCCAAATGTATGGTGCCATTGATCGGTTGATTGCCATCTACACACCGATCAAGTATTACAAGTTCGGTTTGTCTTATGCGTATCGAATGATGCGTTTGTCAATTGCGATTGCGTTCATCAATTCATCGGTCCCGTTTGCATTCGCTGCACAAAATCAGCACACAACAGTGACGGGCCAGTGCACCGTGCACAAGGTCGTTCAGCATCCGCTTGGCATGATGTATTTCGCCACTGTCTGTCTGGCACTGCCGTTTCTTGCCAGCGTCACGATCTACACGACAATTCCCGCTCTGTACCGCAGCCATCGGCGAAAAGTGAACGCGAATGCGCAGAAAACGAACAAAAGTGCGTCATCCAACAACAAAATATGCGCATGCAACGTCGACTCATGGTGACATTTGGCGCGCACGCCGTCATGTTATTCTGTTTCGATCTCACCGTGGGAGTATTGCGAATAGGTGCGATTGACATGGTCATCACACCGAATGCCCGAATGATGTATATGCACCGTCTGCATATTCTGCAAATGACTGGCATCGCGCTCATTTCCGTTCTCTACCTCAGACGACATGGCGAACAGCGCACGTCAATGCTGCCATTTGCGTTCTGTCGCGACAAAATCACCACGTCCGCGACGACTGCGAATGCTGGCACTAAAGCTGTGTGACTGCTGTTACGGCGAACTGATACACGTATGTATGGCGCCGGACTGCATGCATTTCGAGCACAGGGCTCCGTGTTCATTACTTATCGTTCGGCATGTACATAAATTATTTGTCTTCGGAAAAATATTCTATTAAAAATTATTGTTGTATAAAAAGGCTTTTGGCTGTTGTTGTGCCTCTTTCAAAAGCCTGAGGATTTCTGGGCCATTTCAATGGCCAGCGAGATTGACACAAGAGTGCCATTCCAAGAAATGCTGCGGCCATCGAATTGCCCCCGGAACGATCATCATTGGTAAAATGTTGTGTGTACATCTAACTTTTATGATTGCCATGTTGCAAGCAACGTATAACCCACTGCTGCACTGTGATAAGGTGCCCTATGGGTAATGTTTCCACTGGTGGCTTATGACCCTTGCACCTGTATGTATACAATGTGCGGGAAGTTTGGTGCGTGTCGTACACTGTACACAATGTGGGTCGAATAATCTCTTTGTTTTATGCTTCTTGAGTGTTCAATAAAATGCATTGCTGATCTGCAAATAAACAAACAATTTGAAAACATGACAATAATTTCAACACAATAGGTTCGATTCTTAAACGTCGCCGGCAACATACTGCAATCAACGCACACTATCATTAGGACCATTAGGGTGGTCAAAATTTCAAAACGAAAAATGTTGCTCATCATCAACTAAGGGATGTCAGATCTGCACATTTTCGACTGAGATACGGAAGAGACAGCCTCAATAGCGAACAGCCACCCCAAGCAGTACATGCATAAACCCGATATTTTGAATGTGCGAAAATCGAGTTGCGTGGAGATCAAAATAATAAGTCTCTTTGTACTGCAAGCTTTTTTGATCGAGCATCACGAGGCACGTTAAGAATTACAATACACAACTGCGAAAAGATTTCGTTTGCAAGACTTCAATAGATAAAAATATATCACACATTGTCAGCTTTGTAGGTTTATTTCATCAGATCCTGACGGCCATTCTCTATCCAATCAACTGAACAATACATTATATCTGTAGAAGCCCGCAGTATCTGCTGGTCATTGAACAACACTAAAATCTGTACCCTGTGCATGCTTTTGTAGATCAGCTCAGCAACCCCGGACTAATATCACTTTGGTCAAATCACTTCGTCAACTCATGGCAGCACCGAATGAGCGCGAGAAACAATATATGGCGCATTCGGAGTGAGTTGACGAATTGATTTGACCACATGAATTGACCACTGTAATAAGCCCAACCCCGCTGTGTATTCAATACCACAACATTGCATAAGAATGTGGATGATAAAGCTGCGTTTTAGTGTCTTATGAAATTCATATCCACCGGGATAGGAGAACCACAGACCACAAAAGGCTTCTGCACAAACTCATATCCTAAGGCCGGTAGGACAAACCTTGTCCGAAATTTTCTGACAGTCAATTTGAAACATTGTTTTCGATCACTGCCACTTTGCTCTGTTCACCATCAGGGAGCAGAGGCGCATGTTCCACTTCGGTTGCATTATTGTTTCTCGGACTTACACCGGTCGTAGTGGAGTCACCAGAGGTAGCCGCAGCAGGTGCCCTCACGTCTTTTTGCGCGCCAATTGGTGCAGTGCCCAGTGCTGTTCGTGGCGGCTGTGCATTGGTGACGGCTGGCACTGCGTTAGTTGGTGTGTTGGCTGCCATCGGATCCGCCCGCTTAATCCTCAACTGTGCCTGTTGTTGTTTGAGCAGAATGGCGGCCGGTGGCTGCGCGGGCTGTTTGATTTGTTCAAGACTGAGCACGTTTCGGCGCCGTTTCGGCATTTTCGCCCGGGCCTGCGTGTGGCTGTAGTACATGGCAAAGTTGGACACAATGACCGGCACGGGCAGAGCGATTGTGAGCACACCAGTCAGGGCACACACCGAACCGATCACACGACCAACGTACGTCTTTGGCGTCATGTCGCCGTAGCTGCAACAATTCAGTAACTCACAGTGTTGTTGCGCTCTACTTGTACGATTGTCATTCGAAATTCCACTGTGTTGCAAAAACTGCCGTTTTGGATGGCAGAGTTTCAGAATCGAATGTGTTGACGAGTCTCATCGACACCTCGGATTCAGTCGGTACTACTGTAACTCAAACAAAGAAAACAGTTGCATACATATATGTATGTACACGAGGACGTACCCGACAGTGGTCATGGTGACAATGGCCCACCACAGGCCCAATGGAATGGATTGAAATTGATTGTCGGGATTGTCAGTCAGTCGTTCCCCATAATAGACCAATGAGGCGAAAATAACAATGCCCAGCACAAGAAAGAACACCAACAACATCAGTTCCTTGGCACTCGCACGGAATGTGTGCATCAGGATCTTCAGACCGGAAGAATGCTGAAACATTCATAGGTTCCTTTTTCTCGAAGTGTTGTTCTTAAGATAGGTATGTAGCCTCACTTGAATTGGTATTGTTCAATAACCCGACTGGAATATAAATTATGTTGAACATGTCGTGTTGCACTGTGACTCTGCAAGATGTGTGGGTCGTCCTGACTACTCTTTTGGATCGCAAACGTTTCTGTGGGCGTATTTTTCTGAGCTACGCCGGTATACAAAACAAATCAAACGGGCAATATTTCAGATATAAGTAGATGCGAAGAAACATTTTTATCTGCATGGCTTCGAAAGGCACCTTATATGAAACCTGTGAGCATAACTAAAGATGAAAAAAACGCGTGGCCAACGCGAAAGTGCTTTGCGGAGACCGGATATTCGACGCAAGTTGGATTTATGCGCTGTGAAAACATAATCAAAGATAGCACAAGCAGGCACCTGAGTGAGTTTGAATAGTCTCATGATCCTTATGATTGAGAAGAATTCGAGATCGGCCTTCGTCTGTCCGATGTACTGTATGACGATGTCGAGGAAGAATGTGAACGTGGCGACTATGTCGATGATGTTGACGGGCGCCGTCAGGTATTTGAGAATTGACGGACAGCTGATCAGACGCATGATGATCTCGATGCTGAACCTGAAGACACACTCGTTCGTCAACCAGACTGGTCAGTCAAATGTGTTAGTGACCGACCAGTGCTAAATCGTACTCATAAATCTTAGTTAGAGTTACGGTACTTATCGCATGTTTTCAGCAATGATTTGATTTGCGTTGACATGACGCCAACAACTTGTAAGTATAGTTGTGGAGCTAATTTTCACCATGTCTGCCCACGCCTAACGAACAGGCTTCTTCGCGGTTGTTGAAACTGGCGCATCAACTACATCATATACCAAGTGAAAATCTCAGTACATGACTGAAGTTCATCCGAAACCGTGTCTAAGACTACATGAATGCGGTATCGAGCCACTATTGATACACAAAGTCATTGGAACCCGCGACGACAGGCCCAGCTTGGCCTTTCTCTGACAGCTGATAAATACTCCTAGGCTCACAAACGATCTTACCAGACATTGGCCACCAGTTCGATGAACATGAAAGCTTGATGGGGCCGTGATGATTCCTGAAAAAAATTTATGTCACTTGAAAAATTGTAACCTGACTCGTTTTATTCTCAACAGCCTTACCTTATCCACATAAATGAACGTGCGCTGATGTTTCAACGGCTGTAGATGTCTAGGCACATGTGTCATGTTCATATGGCTGACGTTGATGGTCTGCGTTGTGATCAGGGGCACTTGGAATCCGGGATGTGTCTTGAGACAGAACGATAGAATGGCGACGATTAGAAAGAACACGCTGTTGATGCCGACAACCTGAAAGTGCGCTTAAAGGGTGTGTCTGACGTGTCGTCCACATTAGGCGCCAATGGGTCGAATTCTCGATTACGCGTGCAGCATTTTATTGCACGTTTGGCGTGCAAATACTTGCAAAATTGGGGAAACATTTTGCAGCGTAACACTTGAAAATGAAACATTGCAACGTTGAAGCGTTATGCAATGCGCAGCAATTGAGCCTTGAGCAATAATACAATCGTTACGTGCACGCCTAATTGATCGCATGCACGCGTAATTCAGAATTCGGCCAAATGACTCTGACTCATAATATCGGTGTCTGAAATTTGTGTTTCTATATAACCTTCGCTAGTTGACTCGAGCCAGGTTCGTCGAAAACGGACCAAATTTTCGGTTTGAGCCTTTGCCATTTCGATAGACTGCCGTTGTAGTAATCGTCTTCCCAGCCGAAACGGCCATAGATCTGAAACAATGTTTGTTTTCATGGACGGAAGCACGAAAAATGTGAGGCGCGCTTGATCACATGGCAGATGCGAATGCCGATACTTCTTTCCGGTCACCTTTCAGACTGCCATCGGTGAAAAAGTCATACGAACACCGTTGCTGCTGACACAAAACGATTTGGGTGCCGCTTACGGCTATTCTGTAGCCACCGTATACGCACCTCCTCCTCATTAACATCCTCCATGTCAATGTCGAGTTTGTCCAACGTGGCCAGCACCTCCTGCGTGTCTCTGTGTTGTGTGTACGTCATCCAACAGCACGGCTCAACCTCGTTGGCGTCGATCCCCCAGTACTGCAATTTAGTGCATGCGCGTGCGGCTCAGTCGGTTCTACGTGATAATTATGGCTGTTGTTGGCCTTCGGGCAGTGGGTTCGAACCCGCTCCCCCCGCTTAGTGACAGAAAATTAGTGTCCCGTGGCAAGAATGTTCACTTATTGTTCCAAACACGCACGAGCCATCGAAAAGTTCTGAACCTACGCGAGTTCTGAAGAGGACAACGAGGTTGATGATTTTGATACCAGACGAGCCCACAACGACCAGAGAAAATTGTTCTCTGATTTACGATGATTGAAATAGTACCTTTGGTTCATGTAGACAAGAGCTCTTAAAATTCGGGACCAACGACTGAGTCAAAAGTACGACTGCGTACTCGGGTCATGAATCGCTCGGGACTGGAATAAGTCGACTGTTTTTTCAACCCTCCATCATGATGACACACAACTAACACTGAGCTCCTCCTCGAACAACGGTCCGCACACATCGAGCGGATAGTGGAGTTTGCCGGTTCGATAGTAGTTGACGATTTGAGCAAAGACGCCCGGATGGCGGTCGAAGAAGTACTCGTTGAGAATGGGGTCGTAGTTGGCCGAATTGGTGGTCAACCGCGACAGTCTGGTGGCCGGGATCTTCTTCAGTGTGTGTTTGTAGGTCTCGTGCCTGATGCCGCCGACATTGAGGATCACGCGGTACTCGCTGTCCATCACCGTCGATGCCGAACTGAAATTGACATGGAATTGTGGAGTGCATGAAGCTATAAATAGTGGGAACGTCGTGACCACGAGGGGGAGGCACTCTATCGAGGTCAAGCCCTTTACCTGGGTATCGACAATTAGTCGAATTGCTGGCCTTGTGATATGATTATAAAGCCTGGTGTTCATATTAGTTCAGGTCGCAGCATCAGCCTGAACTTTGTTCCACAGGGGACCAGTTAGAGCTGGGAATAAAAAGGGGTGTTTGACCTTGGCTTGAGGAATATGAAGGCACCTCTTGAATAGATCAAGGACCTTATCAAATCTTCAAAATTTGCAAGGCTCTTGTTCGGGAAAGTATACATGCTGAAAGAAGGCTTTGGTTCAATGCCAGTGCACAAACCTTCGTGGCCGTGACAGCTTTTGTGCGTTTTTCATCATTTTAATACCATTACAATGTGATACAATTTATGATAATGGCTTACAAGTGGCCGCAGTTTGCGACTGCACTGTAAGTTTGCAGGTTCGCATGGGGTTTATACATAACAACTTTTTGTAGATCATTGTGCGA
>JASAMV010008930.1:0-14735 GCA_030248065.1 Rhynchonema sp. JSB1_4
AAGACGGATCCTAGCGGTGGCAAAATGGTACCCTTCAGACGACAGACGAATCCTAACGGTAGCAAAATGTTACCTTTAGACAAAGACGGATCCTAGCGGTGACAAAATGGTACCTTTCGCCGCAGACGAATCCTAAAGGTAGCAAAATGTTACCTTTAGACAAAGACGGATCCTAGCCGTGGCAAAATGGTACCTTTCGACTCAGACCAACCCTAAACGGTAGCAAAATGTTACCTTTACAAAAAAGACGGATCCTAGCGGTGGCAACATGGTACCTTTACGACACAGACGAATCCTGAGGGTAGCAAAATGTTACCTTTCTTTAGACGTAGATCAATCCTAACGGCTCGGCGAGATAGACTTGAAACAGGAAATATAATTTTTTTCTATGTCCGTGTTTCGGTTATTTAGAAAAAGAACCCGAAACACAAAGCATGTTATTCGAAAATGTTTCATTTCTGCTACTTTATATCTGAGGCGAACACTTATAAAGTCTGCCGAAACATTTTCGAATATCATGCTTTGTGCGGTTTTTTTTGTCAAAATCCCGAAACACGGAAATAACATAAGTAGACGTAGACGAATCCTAACATTCCCTTTTGACTCCCAAAACATTTGTGCGTTGAACAACGTTACAGTTAGCGTGAGCTCGCACCAAAGTGAAATCAGCCAGTTGGAACTTGTCATCATCTCTCTCGGCCCAATCTCCTTTGTTTTCGAAACAGGTGTAACCGGATGTAACCGGAAATTTGTTGAATCTGGCCAAGCAAGCTTTACAAAATGTGTGTTATCAGCTCGTGGTTTGATTATACGATATTTCAGCACTGTTGTTTGCCTTGTATTTCAGTTTCTGGTCATTTTTTCTCATATTCAACCCCTCTTTGCCAAATTTGTATTTTTTAAAAATGGGTGTCAAGGAGTTTTCTATCCAGTGCAAAAGAGCACAACCAGCTTTATCATTGTGATCATGTACATTACATTGTTAATTGAATGTGATCGATATGTACACCAAACTGTACGGACGAGTTGTTGAGATCGGTCAGGGTTATTGTTTTCAATCAATGCGTCAGAAATCGTGTGCAAATGATAATGTGCATAAATAAATAAACATAATCCCTGATAAATCAAAATGATGCCATCGACCACAATTCCAAGTCATAGTCCAGTTGACTGTGCTTGCCAACGTCGTACAATCGACATTCGAGTTTGTCCAACGCTGTGCATCAACACTGAACTGCGCTCGATCCATCAGCCACGAGATTCGGCCGATAGCTGAGAAAATTTTGCATGATAGTTTTAAGAACACCAATGTCACACACACATGCGGATTACCAAACGCATACTGCATAAAGTGAATGAGCATGGTCTCGGTGCACTGCTAGATCAGGAATCGGTCGGGTTGCCACTAGGGATCGGTATCGGGGGGGGGGTACCCGCTACCTGACAAACGCCTATATCCGATAGTTGATGAAAAAAGTGATTTTTTGATCGACATCAATCATAATTGCAACTATGTCAGTGTCGGCGGCCAAAAATGCCGGTTTTCTCATGTGTCGGTCATGCCGCTATGCAACTTTTCAACCTCAAAAAAGCCACGTTTTCCAGAAATTTTCGTTTCCAGATGACAAAGTTTGAATATTGTTTGATTTTTGCGACCTCGTCGTTATTCAAGGCAACGAAATTATTAGAGATCAAAACAAGGAATACGAAATTTCGGTCAATTCGACACTTCATTATTCGCATGTTCTCTGGCAATTTTGATCGGTCTGTGTCATATTCGCAGTTGTGTTCAATGTTTGGTGTTGATTATGTGGGTGTCACTGTCATGAAACGTCGTCTGAGATTGATGCATTCTTATGTTCTTGGTATTCGCGCTGCTCCTATTGACTCTATTTCGTTCATTTCTGATTCCAATTCTCGCTCCAGTTCTCGTCTGAATCATTCTCGTGCCATTTGTATCCCACGTGCTAAAACTCATATTCTCGCTACCAGTGCTATTGTTATCATGTCCCATCTTTACAATGCTTTACCTGATTTTGCTGTTTTCCTGCGAATGGGCATATTCAAAGGAGTCATTCGTTCGCAAAGCTTGATTGTTGAATTGTTGTACAAATTGCGATTGCTGCCAGTGAAATTTATTCCGTCCGTGTGTGAAATGTAATTGACCGATCATGCTGTGTTTCTGTGTTTTCTGTGTTTTTTGCTCCTTATCATCATCTACACCTCTCGATCCGTAACTATCCACTGGCCCACTAAACACTTGTAATTATTTATGGTTTCGTCGTTACTGTCCAGCTTATGCGTGTTGTTGACGTTACCATGTTGCTTCTGATGCAATAAAAAACTTGAACTTGAACTAAATCTGCAACAACAAAATATGCACTAAACACCTATTTCAGACTCAAAAATTGGCTGCGGGCCGGGCCGGGCCGACATTTACGGCCGGAACAGTGGGGCCGGGCCGGCTTTTCGGAATGTCGGGTAGGGTCGGGCCGGGCCGACCCCAGGACCCCGTACTCGAGGAGGACCATCTCCCCGAGTGATGGAAGTAGGTGGGCTGGGGCGGGGGAGCCCCTCCAGTACAGCAGGTATACCGCCCAGTGTAGTTCCTGGTCCGGTGGGGAAATTAGTGTACCTCCCGACTCTTTTGGAGGGGAAATTAGTGTACCTCCCTGGGGGGAAGGGTGGAAGACCCAAATTCAGGAAAAAGTCACTTTAGTGTAGTTACTGCGGGGGGGAGGGCGTTCCCCCTCGGGAACGCTATCTGCACCTCGGGTGGTACACTATCCCCCTATGTCCCTCAATTTTTGCCTAAAATGGCCATTTTTATACCTAAAATAGGCATTTTTAGGCCTAAAGTGTGTGATTTTGAGGTCAATGTTCTCAAAAGTCGCCAAAATACCCTTTTTATGGAGAATTTTTTCCAAAAGGGGGCAAAAATAGGTCAAATTTTCTGGACGATGAAGTTGGGTTCATTCCCAAACAGCCCCGAACCCACCAACCACCGGGCCCGGGGTGCTCTGCCCGGTGTTGTTCCTGCGGGGGGGGGGGGTTCCCCCCTCGGGTGGTACACTATCCCCTATATCCCCCAATTTTTGCCTAAAATGGCAATTTTTAGACCTAAAATGGGCATTTTTAGGCCTAAAGTGTGTGATTTTCAGGTCAATGTTCTCAAAAGTCGCCAAAATACCCTTTTTATGAAGAATTTTTTCCAAAAAGGGGCAAAAATAGGTCAAATTTTTTGGACGATGAAGTTGGGTTCATTCCCAAAGTGTGTGATTTTCAGGTCAATGTTCTCAAAAGTCGCCAAAATACCCTTTTTATGAAGAATTTTTTCCAAAAAGGGGCAAAAATAGGTCAAATTTTCTGGACGATGAAGTTGGGTTCATTCCCAAACAGCCCCGAACCCACCAACCACCGGGCCCGAGGTGCTCTGCCCAGTGTAGTTCCTCGGGGGGGGGGGGGGGAGGGGGGTTCCCCCATCGGGTACGCCTAAAATGGGCATTTTTAGGCCTAAAGTGCATGATTTTCAGGTCAATGTTCTCAAAAGTCGCTAAAATACCCTTTTTATGAAGAATTTTTGCCAAAAAGGGGCAAAAATAGGTTAAATTTTCTCACTCAAAAAGTGACTTTTTCCCGAATTTGGGTCTTCCCCCTTCCCCCCCTAAAATGTGTGATTTTCGTGGGACCATGAAGTTGGGTTCATTCCCAAACAGCCCCGAATCCACCAACCACCGGGCCCGAGATGCTCCGCCCAGTATAGTTCCTGGGGGGGAGGGGGAAAGTCTTTTTTTGAGGTCGAAAATTTGGCTCATTTTTGCCCCTTTTAGGAAATAAATCTCAACAAAAGTGGTATTTTGGCGATTTTTGACGACATTGACCTAAAAATCACTCATTTTATGCCTAAAAATGCACATTTTAGGCCAATTTGCCCATCCTAGGTAAAAATTGGGGGAGCAGACCCACCCGGAGGGGGAACAGTGGGGCAGCCGTGCCACGATGCAATTGGGTTCATTCCCAAACAGCACGGGCCCTGGGCGCTCTGCCCAGTGTGGGTTCCCCCCCCCCCAAGTTGCTGTGCCTAAAAATAAGTGGGACGATGCAATTGGGTTCATTCCCAAACAGCCCGGGCCCGAAAAATCTCGGATACCAGGGTAACCCCCCCATCCCCCCTCAACGACACCACTGCCCCCAGGAACTACACTGTCGGGGGCACTGCTGTGGCTACTTTTGCGGGGCGGGTAGGGTACATAGGTGGAAAAAATCGGGGCGGGCTGGGGGGTAGTGTACCTGGGATTTTGGGGGGGGGGGAATCCGGTTTGGGGGGGAGGGGGGCGGAAGATTTTTCGGGGCGGGTAGGGTACAAGAGCGGGGCGGGTAGGGGGGTAGCGTACCAGGCCGGGGCGGGTAGGGTACCATTGGGGGGGAGCCCCCCCCCCCCCCCCCCCCCACCCCCCCCCCAGCCACAGCACGGGACGATGCAATTGGGTTCATTCCCAAACAGCCCGGGCCCGAGGTACTCTGCCCCAGTGTAGTTCCTGGGGTGAAGGGGGTCCCCCCCTCGGGTACGTCTGTTCCCCCTCCAGTACGCCTAAAATGGGCGGGGGGAGGGGGAAAGTCATTAATATCAATAAAAAGGGTATTTTGGCGAGTTTTGACGACATTGACCTAAAAATCACTCATTTTATGCCTAAAAATGCACATTTTAGGCCAATTTGCCTATCCTAGGTAAAAATTGGGGGAGCGGGACGATGCAATTGGGTTCATTCCCAAACAGCCCGGGCCCGAGGTACTCTGCCCCAGTGTAGTTCCTGGGGGGGAAGGGGGGTCCCCCCCTCGGGTACGTCTGTTCCCCCTCCATGGTACGCCTGCCCCACTGTTCCCCCTCCGGGTACGTCTGCTCCCCCAATTTTTACCTAAAATGGGCAAATTTTGGCCTAAAATAGGCATTTTTAGGCATAAAATGAGTGATTTTTAGGTCAATGTCGTCAAAAATCGCCACCAGGGCGGGGCGGGTAGGGGGGTAGGGTACAAGAGCGGGGGCGGGTAGGGGGGTAGCGTACCAGGCCGGGGCGGGTAGGGTACCATTGGGGGCGACCCCCCCACCCCCCCCCCCCAGCCACAGCACGGCACGATGCAATTGGGTTAATTCCAAAACAGCCCGGGCCCGAGGTCGGGCCCTGGGTGCTCTGCCCAGTGTGGGTTCCCCCCCCCCCCAAGTTGCTGTGCCTAAAAATAAGTGGGACGATGCAATTGGGTTCATTCCCAAACAGCCCGGGCCCGAAAAATCTCGGATACCAGGGTAACCCCCCCCCCCCCCCCCAACCACACCACTGCCCCCAGGAACTACACTGTCGGGGGCACTGCTGTGGCTACTTTTGCGGGGCGGGTAGGGTACATAGGTGGAAAAAATCGGGGCGGGTAGGGGTTAGTGTACCTGGGATTTTGGGGGGAGGGGGAAATCCGGTTTGGGGGGGAGGGGGGCGGAAGATTTTTGGGTGCGGGTAGGGTACAACACAAGTTTTTTGGGGTGCCTGGTTTTATGTACTAAAAAGTGCATATATCGCGCGCAGCGCGAGATTTTTTGCACTTTTTAGGGGTTTCGGTCGAAATCTGGGCATTTTTGACCGAAAAATGGGCATTTTGGGGGTAAAAATCGGGGCGGGTAGGGTACCAGGGCGGGGCGGGTAGGGGGGCGTAGGGTACAAGAGCGGGGCGGGTAGGGGGTTAGCGTACCAGGTCGGGGCGGGTAGGGTACCATTGGGGGGAACCCCCCCCCCCAGCCACAGCACGGGACGATGCAATTGGGTTCATTCCCAAACAGCCCGGGCCCGAGGTACTCTGCCCCAGTGTAGTTCCTGGGGGGGAAGGGGGGTCCCCCCCTCGGGTACGTCTGTTCCCCCTCCATGGTACGCCTGCCCCACTGTTCCCCCTCCGGGTACGTCTGCTCCCCCAATTTTTACCTAAAGTAGGCAAATTTTGGCCTATAATAGGCATTTTTAGGTATAAAATGAGTGATTTTTAGGTCAATGTCGTCAAAAATCGCCAAAATACTAATGTCCGGACCTTCTTCTTTTCTGACAATATACCAATTTCAAAAAACCGCAAAATTTTGAAACATTTTCTCTGTCATTTCTTTAACACACACATTGTCAAGCTGAGCACTACTAATGTCCGGACCAAAGCCCTCAGACCATACCTAGTTCGGTTTCCAAAGAAAGTCTTTTCCTTTCAGACGAAATTTTCTACAACACATGAAAGTTATAACACGCAACACGTCCGGACCATCGTCCGTACAACGTCCGAACATGAAAAATCGCCAAAATTCGTAATATAATCTGCCGTAGTGTTAAGAGTAATGGCAAATAGTACTGTCATGTATTAGTCCCATGCATTAAATCTCACGCTCAGGCTGCTTGAGTTGTGGACGAGCGTTGACCACTTCAGGTGACGACTGTACCATTAGCCATAGTTTTGATCGGTTTTGTTCCATCTGGCTCTGCAAGCAAGTGATCCTGTAGTGCTTTAACATTATGGATAGTGCAACATCAGCCAGCCGTTGTCTTGTGCTCACTGACTGCGCGCCACGCACTGATGTTTCACGCCAGTATAAGATCAGTTCACAAGTGTTGTTGGGATCATGTGGTGGCCATCTGGTGCATTCACAATTAGACCTGGTGCATCCGACGACTGTGAAAGCACCTAGAAACGGACAATCGTACAAAACGTTGTTCTCTTGCTTTTGCCCGCATAAAAGCTGCCCAATTCATGGGGCAAGCTCAATCTTTTCACACGTGACTTTTCAACAATAACAAAGAAAACCCGATGTTTGCATAGTCAGCTTTTACTTTTTCTAGCCGTTGCTTGTGATCTTGCTCACACATTGGATTTAGACTCCAGAAGGCCCATGTGACAACCATATACTTTCAGATCTTGTTATAATTTTTTCGTTTGCAATGTTATAATAAGCAAGAAATATGGCCGTGAAAGAAAGTGCGTTTTTGCCGCTGGATTATGTGGTGTTCGGACTGTTTCTACTGTTCTCGTTGTTGGTTGGAATCTATCATGCCTGGAAACAGCACATGGTCGAGAAACGGGTAACTTAGATTCCATTTTTGGGCTTATTGTAGCATCAGCACTAATACTAAATCCACAAGAAACTGAAGATACATACATCTGCGTCGGATGCTAAAATGGTCGAGTTCAAGATCAAACAGGGCCCGAAAAAGTCATGAAGGTTTCACCACAGACGGTCACCATATATGCAAAGAAAGAACGTAAACAATGAAAACTCATAACTGTCAGCGTTATAGAAACATTTGGTCCAAAACCCCGTAGTCGTGGTGCTTCCCTTCAAAGTTAGTAGTATAGGGAGGGGACCTGGCGGGCTAGTGCGCACGAAAAAAACTGGATGACAACCAGTGCGCAAACGCGTTCATATGGGTAACTGTGTTTTGGGAAATCCCCTGGCTGGCTGATGTTTCAAACCTAGTGTCCTTCAAGAACATTTTTTTTTAATCAGACTATAGTGTGATGTTCAGACCTATGGTGTGTTGCAGGAAACAGTTGTTTACACTACTGTCTGATTCAAAAAAATGTTCTTGAAGGACACTAGGTTTGAAACATCAGCCAGCCAGGGAATCCCCAAAACACAGTTACCCATATGAACGCGTTTGCGCACTGGTTGTCATCCAGTTTTTTCCGTGCGCACTGGCCCGCCAGGTCCCCTCCCTATACTACTAAAGTTGATATATACCACCACCCAGACATTATTTTGTATGCTTTCAGCACAAGAAGAACCACACGGCGTCAAAGGCAACGATCGACTTTCTGATGGGCGGGCGTGAGATGCCGATACTGCCGGTGGCGCTCTCTCTGTTGACCACCTTCTTGTCGGGTGTGACCATGCTGGGCACGCCTGCCGAGATATATCAACGAGGCCAGTATTGTTGATACAGCAGTCGGTAAATGTTAGCTAGTCACCTTTTGTCAGTCACCAACACGGTGGTATGCGTATAGCTGACTAACATGAGTAACGATCTCTGGACTACACTCATTTTTTGGTCATGGACGTTTTGTTAAGCATGGTATCAGACGTGGTTACCAGAACGGTCTTGGGTCACCGGTGTGTTTTGAATTAGTGAGATAATGTGCAAAGATTGACTGGACTGTTCTTGTTAAAACTCAATTGAGTTCCAGACAAAACATGCAACTTTCACACTAGTAAAGAAAGCGCCATCAGTGAAAATCAATAATTTCCGTAAGGCAAAAAGTCACGTAAACCAAGGGAAAGACCGATCCGATCACCAACCATAATTTGATGTTTCAATTACCATGTATATATTCAGGTGCACTGTTCTTCGTCTACTACTGGATGGGAGGCGCAGTGTTCGCGGTCAGTGGACTGTTCTTTATCCCCATATTCTACCGACTGCAACCAACGAGCGTCTATGAATATTTCGAACATCGATTTGGGTACGCTCTGGTTTGGTGTCGCTTCTTCTGTTTCGAATTTTATATATTTTACTGTGAGGTCCATTTGGTGTGTGGGGAAACAACGAATCGCTGATCGAAATCCGTGATAAAAGTTAATCGCACAACATACAGCATCTCAAACAAAAATTTGAATTTGTCAAGATGATTTTGGTTGGGCACCGTCGAGTCATCGACGGAACCACCCGATTGTTAAAATAAGCAGGTTCACCTGGAAAAAACTTTTGTTTCTAGATATCTCAGAAACACGAAGCAACCCCAAATGAATGCCCGAAGCGATTTATCTGCCATTCTCCGGCACACACTAACATCCATATTCCAGTTCGGTGGTGCTTCGGCTTGTGGCAGCCGTAATCTTCCTGATCAACACCGAGCTCTACATGGCCATTGTGCTCTACTCACCTGCAATCGCCCTGGCCGGTGTCAGTGGCGTCCCAACGTGGCCGTTCATTTTGGTTGGTGTGTTGTGTTTTTTGGATTACATGCATTCAATCTGTGTCTCACTGGCTTGCACTTTTGTGCGTAGCAGTGATGTTTTACTCGAGCAATAAAATCTGCTCCAGATCCTTTTTGGAGGTCAACTGGCCAGAGGTGTTCGCACCGACGAGGCCTGGCACCTGACCCGTCTGTGAAAACAGGATGGCCGAAACGGGCGAAAGGCACTGCTGTTACATTAGTGTCACTGTGTATTTCTACTACCATGCTTACATGTATATCACGAATCACTATATTTTGAACCAAACAGTGTATAATATGGTTGCGTGTGACGTACCGTATATGT
This sequence comes from Rhynchonema sp. JSB1_4, assembly GCA_030248065.1. Lineage (NCBI taxonomy): Eukaryota > Metazoa > Nematoda > Chromadorea > Monhysterida > Xyalidae > Rhynchonema > Rhynchonema sp. JSB1_4. The sequence continues at coordinate 9,275 of JASAMV010008930.1, forward strand.
AGTTTGTTTGCCCATTCCCCATATGACGGACGCTGCCCCGCAGCACGAAGGCACTGTGTAACTATACGTACGTACATTGATGGTCACATGAATATTGATATAAAGTCGCACGGTTATCTTCCACAACCACTCTTTTTCCGCATCAGGCTATCGGTACGCTGTGCACAATCTACACGACAATTGGCGGACTAAAAGCAGTCGTTTGGACCGATACATTGCAAGCGTTCTTCATGTATCTGGGGGTCACCGTTATGATCGTTAAAGGTATACTTATAGGCCAAAGCACAAAAGACACCAGCTTGTTGTGTCGTACAAAATTTGGACGCAAGCCACTATGATTACGGTATACGACTAATTGAACAACTTTTGAGTGGTCGAAGCTTGCTCTATCGCAGAATATATCAGGGCAAAATGTGGGTAGCCGAATTGCTTTTACTTTTTTGCCACTGTCCAACTGTCGGTACACACGTACCTGCACATAAACGCGTGTGTACCGGGCTTGCCTTCGAATTTGATGATGCGGCTCTCTAATTATTCTTGGTTGATTAGTGCAAAGCAATATTTTCATACCCACAAGATTGTTTTAGCGACAATTTTTTCAGAAATCAGATGATTTTGTCAGTATTGTGTCTTAAGGCACAGGTTCCGGGCTTTCTGAAGGCCCTTTATGTCAAACCTGCTGGACCTGAATCGGAAGGGCCTGGAGAAGGTCAGGTCTGAACTTCCCAGCCTAAAAAGTCGCGGAATATTTCCTTCAATTCAGTTCATGTGTTGACTTCGTTTCAGGTGTTATCGACTCGGGTGGTATTGAACGAGTTTGGAACATTGCCAAGGATTCTGGCCGTTTCGATTCATTGACCATTGTCGACCCCAATCCATTTCTGGTACCACAGATCTTAAATTTGGTTTTATCAGAAAATTTCTGTAAAAGTAGATCAGTAGGTCGGTCAAACCATGCAGGGTATGCAGCTCTGTTGTTGTATATTCCATCAGACCGAAACCTTTTACGGTCAAAACCTCTGGAACAATAAATCACAATCTGGCCCGCTAACCGTCGCTAATTAATCACACTACAAGTGATTATTATATATAATGACGGAGAGTGCCAGGATCCGTTCACTAGAGGATAGACTGCAGCTTCATTTTGAGTTTCATGATTGAATGCTTGTTGTGAAAGATCATGGTCGACTGAATTCTATGCGCAAAAATATATTCCAGTACAACTCGATCTGGGGGTCCACATTTGGCGCGTTCGCACTCTGGATGTCACTCTATGGACTGAATCAGATGGCCGTCCAGCGATATTGCTCGTTGCCGACGCTGAACAAATCGAGGTATGTAGTACAGCCTGTTTATAGTGACGCGATTGGATGACGCGGTACTTTCGGTCGCACCCGACAGTCTACCCGCACTCTTTACAGTGGAACCATTACACAGTACCTATATCTGCGTGGTTGGTGGTAGGGTTGGGCAAAAAAACGACGGGGTTTTTAAAAAAAAACGACGGAGTTTTTTTTAAAAACGACGTTTTAAAAAACGTCAGGGTCGTTTTGGTTTATTAAATCCTGAATTTCCCTGATTTTCCCTGATTTTTCAGGGAAAGTACCCTGATTTTGCAAGGAAAATCAATTTTTTTGTCCCATTTTTTCAAAAAATTTCCGACCAATTTTTACTTTCTCGAGATACGTCGATATACGGAGTTTGACTTTCAATGATGACCCCGGCCAAAGATGGTCCCATGATGCGCGTCTGATATGGGCTATTAATAACTCGCTAGAAAATTGTAGAAATCCGTTTATTTTGCCTCAGAACACATAGAATTACTTCATTTAACCAAGTTTTCTTCCCAAGATGAGCGTTTTCCAACTTTTTGGGGGCATATTTCGGTCATCTGGGCGTTTTTAAAAAACTTTTTAAAAAACGATTTTTGAAATAAAGTTTTTTGCCCAACCCTGGTTGGTGTGACAGATAATGACCCGCTCATGTCACTATAAAGAGGGTACAGACTGCAAAAAATTATTAATCATCATTTAGAATTTAATAATTTCAAAAAAAAGTATAAACTGAAAAAATCACCTTAATTCCAGAATGGTGATCGGGATAACAATTCCATTCTTCATGATTCTCGGCTCGACCGCGTGTTTCATCGGAATTGTCATGTTGGCGTACTTCTACGATGATTGTGACCCTTTGGACACGAAAGAATACACCAAAGACCAACTTGTGATCGTTTTTGCTGCGAAAACCCTGCGTGAGTTAGACTTAGGCTGAACTCTGACAAACGCGAGAAACGAAAAGTGAAATTTTCGCGTTTGTCAGCGGGCAAAGCGAAACGTTAACTTTTCACTTTTCGCGTTTGTCACTCCCTGCGCCGCTTGTTATGGCGAAAAATTTGGTGTCTTCAGGAAAAAAGACGAATAGGGTGTACTTTAAATTCGCGCGGGAAAATGTAGGCGCACATCCACTGCATGTGCACAAAAAATATAGGCCCACCCCCGCGCCAGTTGGTTAAGTCATCTTTTAATGTTTTTGACAGATAACATTAAAGGTGGAATTATAGTTGGTCGCGTGCGACCACTTTACCCAGCAGATTGCCCACTGCTGCACTGTTCTTTGTTCTTTGCAGTGCTCAGGCGTTTACGTATAAGGCCTCACTTGTTGAAAAAAACAACTGTGCACAAAATCATTTTTGTCAAATAAACGTGAAGAAACCAAACAATTGGTATTTTGGGCGCGACCACTTTGACGCTTGAAGTTGTTGTAGCTCGGTGTTTGGAAATCAACCACTCATGGCTTTTATGAGCTTCAAATGATTCTGGGCGTCGTTTAAAAATCATTAATGATCAATACCGGAACATTGAAATTTTGCCAATAAAGTTGAAATATTTCAACTTCGCAAATTTTCGGCGCAGCGACCATTTTCTGGGCGCAGCGACCACTCGAATATTTACGTATCACACACACTAACTTGAAAGTGTGATTATGGTGTTGTTCTGGTTGTGTTTAGTCCATCATTAACAAGTTTCGCCTGTTTCATACCGTATGTGCAAACGCGCGGTGGTCCCCGGCAGTGGTCGCCAGCCCGACTATGATTGCACCCTAACGAATTTTTTATGTAAATGTTTATGCGGTGCACTAGGTCATCGTCAGTGCGAATGCACCAGATGGCCACCATCTGACCCCAAGATCAAAAGCCAGCAGCCTGCGGCATTTTTATTCATTTCAGGCAGTATCCCCGGCTTTCCGGGCCTGTTCCTGGCGTGTCTATTCAGCTCGACTCTGTCTACCGTCTCATCTGGTATCAACTCACAAGCAGCCGTCGTTTGGGAGGATTTCGTGAGACGGAAATGGGGACATAGGATGACTGAACTTCAGGTTGGTCATCATGCTACCTACATAATTGTGATTGGGGTAGGTCTTGACTTGAGTGTTCGCTCACACCCTCATACGTGATGTCCTTTGCGAATCAGGCAATGCACATGAGAAAAGTTCTCCCAAAAGATTCGGTGACATCGCATACGAAATAAACCTGTAGGGCAGCTTGGTTGTCACCTGTTTTTAAATAAGCGACTGGCGATACACCAGATCATCGTCGGTGCGAATGCGCCAAATGGCAACGTGAGCAAAAAACACTGCCCAGCAAACTTGCTCGTTATGCTAATGTTTCAGTCCGCGCTACTCAACAAGATATTCGTGGTTGTGTTTGGTGTCACAGCCACGGCGCTGGCGTTTCTGGCCGAACCCGCGGGAGGGATCGTTGCCGTAAGTCGTGCTACAGTCGACCGTCTGTGTATAAACTATGACAGTTTGGTCCTGTGTACATAAAAGCTCTGTTAGTGAATGCACATATTCTCCAATGTGAACGTAACAAACAGGGACCCAATCGATTCACGAGAGGGTCGCCTGTAGTTAGCCATCGGGCTGATTCTGTGCCGAAGTCTAATCTATCACACTGATCACTTCGTCATTTCGTGATTAAGGTCATCTTTATAGGACACTATCAAGCTCTATGGTGATCGGTAGGGTTTCTCATTTGGTCACATGATTCCTTATATGGGTATAGGTATTGCGATCAGGGTTGTTTCAAAAAAAAAACAGTGGTTAATTTAAAAAAATTTAAAAATTTATTTTTTGAAGAGTCAGATATTCTGTTTGTTTTTTAAATTAAAAACACGAGTTTTTTGGAAAAATGAATTGCCCTAATTCTTCCAAAAATGGCCTTTTTGAGGCACAAATTTTTGAAATTTTTTCTGAGTTGGGTCAAATTTCCCAAAATCGCGCCTGCGGGTCTTAGTCTGACCGCCAAAATGACTCATAAAGAAGCTGATGGATCGCACTTTTTTAAATGATAAGTCAGTGCATGCCTCTTCGGCACCATAGTCTTCTATATTATAGCCCCACCAATCTATGAAACGATTAGAGAGAACGTATGGAAACTAATAGGCACCACGTGTGCACACAAGCGTGCGTATACTGGCGCAGGATCATCATGAGCGGAAACTTATTTCATTGAGTCTCTTAACAGCATCATTCAGAGGGGCTCTATTTGGAGAACTCAAGGTACCGGACAACGCCATATGTTCCCTGGGGGCTTATTTTGGGATTCACTTCTAATTTGAGGTTAAAATTAATTACCCAAATAAACCCGCACTTTGAATAAGCATGTGCATGTGACACATGAATGAAAATGTCTGAAGATGCGCCGCGCGCTTATTCGGAAACTTTCGAATTTGTTTCCAGTGGTGGCTTATTGGGGGAGCATATTTGGCATTCTCCGGTACGGCACTCCTTTGAATAGGACTTTACCTGCTGCTGTGCATAAACGGAAATCGTTCCCTATCGTCATTGAATCATTCATCGATGTTTGCAATGTGAAATTTAATATTCTGTGACAGCCTAGGAAGTGTCGGCACCACGTCCGCGTGATATTTATATTACCGACAAACACAGATAAATAAAACAGTCGTGCCGAGGCCAGGTTACGTTCAGATGCCGCTGGAATAACCGAATCGCCTTCATACATGCGTTGATCATCCCCACGTGGGGGGTCACGTGACGAAAAATTTTGAGTTTTCAAAAAATGTTGTGTAGCGCCTCCATTTCACCTGAAACGGCGTTTGCGCTACTTTTTCTAATTAAAAAAATTTAAAAAAAACAGTGCTCTAATAAAAAAAATTTTTTTTCAACCCTGATTGCGATTTGTGCATGACGTCATTCATTTTGAGATTTGTTCATCCCAGACAACTAATTTTTACACTGGTCAAAATGCGTGTCACCGAGCGCGCAAAAAGCCACGTGACTACGACGGAACCAAACGGATCATCACGTTTCATCATTTTCTAGATTTCCCTTGGAGATTCTGTTTTTTTACCGACGAAGAAGTTTATCTTTTCGATCAATCTTCGATCGAAAGTTTCATCACATCCCTTCCCATCCCGACTAACCACAGTAACCCACACCA
>JASAMV010008933.1:0-55406 GCA_030248065.1 Rhynchonema sp. JSB1_4
AAAAGGTCAAGAAGACACACAGGGTTTGGCTATTGCTAATAAAACGCATGTTTCCGTTTGCTGCTGTTCATGTGGTTATAAAGCTGCTTGGTTGGCATGGTTTGTGGCTGAATGAGTACCCAATAAGACGCACAATATTTGAGCACATTTTCAACTGTTTTGGTTTATGTGAATGCGCATTGATGGCAACGCTCCATGTGTCGCTCTGCTGGTCATTTATTTACTGATTAGCTGTTGGTCGCGCCAAAAGGAAGCCTCATTCGGGCTTCTGAGGTTCGTGTGGACGCGCCGCGCCAGGACTGACCCAAATTCACGCCAAGGATGTCACCAAAATTTTCATGTGCCGATCGGCGTCGCTATCCGTCGTGCACCCGCTAATGCCCCTCCAAGCTGGTGCTGTGCCATGAACACAAATTTGACGCGGCAGCACTTGCGTATGCGTGTCACCACTGCGATTGTGACTGGTCGGCCTTGGCGTTCCGAACCGAAAATATGACACCGATAGCTTCGCGTTTTTGGATCCCGGCTACACCAGCTAGGATTTGATTGAACATGTTTGCTGCTCAGCTTGAATCGAACTCCCCGAATCACAACAGGGACTTTATGGTTGTTTGGTTTTTGTTGGACTGCGCATTCTTGAAATCACTAAAACGCCCACGACCGTGAAAAACGTCGTCGCCGCGAACCAGCTGCGCGCGTATACGTGTACTGAATCTTGCTTTATTTACTATTTTTGTGCTTCTGTCTGTCCGTTCTTCCTAACCTCAATGTATCTGATTTTTCTCTTTTCCAAAAATAAACCGCTTTGAACAATGTAGCTAAAACAGTAAAAACTATGTATAATGATGTTTACAAATGAGTCAATAGGCGCCAGAACGGATTACACACCACGCTTGGATACAAACGCTGTCATTGACCCCGCTGCAATTCAGAAGTATACCGCAATGTGATTGCTTGAAAATGATACTAGCTCAAGATTGCTAATCGATATGTTGTTGCAGATTTGGACCACACTGACACACAATACTAAATGGTTAGTCAACTTTTCATATGCTGTTTTTTCTGAAAATAAGTTTTTATTTTTTTGCTTACCGACACCACATGGTGCTCTGGGAAAAGTGCAGCTACTCTGCTGATACCTACGTAGGAGGCAGGGACAGTTTACCGTATTTTGTCTTGCTCCTAGATTTATGATCGAGGTGTACTTCCCACCGAACACTTACCACTTTGGCATTGGTTTGACGTCTGAGTCTTCGCTAATTTTGAACTGAACTCCCGTGCGGTGTCGGTGTAGGTCCGTTTTCGGGACCGGGAACTCCAAGACTAGTTCCCTCTTCCAATGTTGCGCTGACAAACTTTGGTTAATGACAACAAATCTGTTATATCCGCCGTCTCGCGTGTCGCGTTCGCAAAAATGCTTTTTTTTTGTTCAGACTTTCTGGAACGTTCAGGGTAACGCAAAATACACCGTTCAGGCCCACCAAACTCAGATCAGGGTTGTTTTCTGAAGTGGTACAGAAAGGAAAACTCTCATTCCACACTGTGAGTAATGTGCGCATCATAAACAAACGCGTCGTGCCCCATCGAAACAAGGTGTTGCTCCAAACAACAAGTGTTCAGTCTTGAGTCTAGCTTCCTTTATTCGTTGCATTTGGAAATTTTTTCCCGCTCGACAGACAGTCAGCTTCAAAAAACGTTAACGTTGCGATCAAACGTCTGTCTATTGAGTTGTGTTCCAAGCTCAACACTGAATGAATCACTTGCTTCTCATGCTAAATGTCACGTTATCGCTCCAGTGCCATTGTCTTGGATCGTATGGTTACTGTAGCTCACGTGTGACACCTGTTCCTTCAAACCTTTTCATTTTTTGCAACCCTTTCCCCGCAAGTGGTGCAATATATCCGCCACTCTTTGACCGTTTGTGTAGCGCGCGCACTGGCTGCTTCTCCCGGCATAGGAAGTCAAGTTGCGACCCACAGATCCAGATGCGGTACAAGTTTTACCGATTTTTTTGTTGCTTTACCAGGTCTAGCCGTTAGTGTGTAAACACAGCGGAATGACACTATGTGCAAAGCCGAAACGTTGGGCCAGGATATTAGGCGGATGGAATACCCGGGCAGAGGTCGCTGTTTTTGACGTAGTGCAACCTTGTACACACGCAATTGTTCGGCATTACTGGTCAAGATTATTGTTCATTTGGGTTGCTGCAACTTTTGAACAGCCTTATATTTTTGTGCATTCATTTTCGCGTTCAACAGAAATTGTACAACTTTCATGACTCAGGTCGCTGTACCATTACCATTCTTTGTGATGAAGTCCAATTGTCATTCAAACCTTGTTTTTGATTCTGAACTTCACAGGTTTGAATGGTCTTATCTAATATTATAGTCCGTATCAGCTATACGATGCGCGGCCGACTTGTTCCCTTCCTCCACGTTCTAATGAAAGAGAAGATAATTTTCCGAAAAAAAAATTATTTTTGGTCCTAAATTGTGTTTTATGAAATGACGGTTTTATCGATTTTAATTAATTTAATTTTAAATTTATAGAATTAATCTTCTGAAATTTATTATTATTATTTATTTTTCAAAGTCGGTACGCAATTTCTCTTTAGAACGTGGAGGAAGGGACAAACCGCCAGCGCCGAAAACAGAGGGGGACGATGTAAGTGTACGCAGTATTCAATCCCTGTTCACCTGTTTGGCTTCCCATAGAAGGTGCAGGGATTCAGTTTCAAATCTCTGCTTCCAAATAGACACTCGAGAGTCACAAAAAGTGACTGTGCACAGCGTTGTTGTTTAGCTCACTCCGTGATAAAACTACATGCTTTCCGTCTCTATTGCCCGCTCCGCCCCGCAAAAAGATCTATGGGGCGCATAGAATTGATCAATTTAAAACAATTTTGGTAGCGCTTTTCCCGGACATAGCGCCATTTTATGGCGGGCTTTGTGTTTGTGGCCGGCATACCATGTTTCTACACCCACCGCTTAATCTTCAAACTGTCACATTTTATGGCTCAAGTTTTTGTCCAAATTAGCCCATTAGATGGTTTGGGTGCGTCCTATTGTGGACTGTGCGCAGCTGTCAACACATAAATTGTGGTTCTGAGGTTCCATCACAAGAAGTGCACGTGGCCTATAAATTTTGTTATCGTAAAAACAGCGAAACAACACGTTGGCCCAGAGAAAGACCACGGCACTTGAGACCAATGGCTCGTTATTTGTTCGAGGCCCTTATCAGCAGTTTTTGTGCGTTTGAACGCTGTGATGGTCTGAACACAAAATCGCGTGTGTCTGTTTTATTTGAAACTGCAGCTCTGCCAGCAAACAGCACTTGCGCAATAACAAATGACCCACATTTGGTCAAAGCGTGTGGTGGAACACTGTGGTGAACAAGCAAACAAGTTCTTGTCACATAACACTGATAACAACGATAAGGCGCTGATAATTGCCTTTGCGACTAAATTTTGTGGGTCATTTTGACTACATCTTGTGGAAGAATTTTGACGAAAAGATCAAGAAATCGACGAAAGATCTCTATTAAAATGCCTCGAGCCCGTTCGCCACCCCTACGATCGACTGGCCACAGTCGTGATGAGGCCCACAACCCTGACCCTTGATGCCTCGGCCACACCTGACAAACGACAGCATGATTATGTCAACTGCGTCAGCGATAATAAACGGAAAGGTAAACTAACGTCGCAAACGGTGATTTTGTCGGTTTCAGTCAGCATCATGATGGCATTTTAGACAGCTTTGATCGTGCAGTACATTTTCAAGTGTCCAACGTCACTGCAGTGTAAAGCCATCATGATGTCTATGGTGCCTAACATCCGCTTTCGCCAGCCTTTGTCTCTTTTATTCTTCCGATTGGCTCTTTAGCTACGGTTCATCAAATCAAAACGACTGCAGCGGCGGCCTCTGGCTGACCCAATGAATTGGTGATGGTTCAACGGCCAACGACGAAACGCCGCAGTTCCAAAATGTCTCATTACGAATGTGTACACTTTGGTAGTGGCTGGCTCACTTGCGAAAACACTTTTATGGAGTTGGATGGCCTTATCTGGCGATCTAAAGTGGCTTCAGAAGATTTACCCGCCCGGCTTTTGGCTGTGTTTGGCGGTGTGTATAGTTTTGATGTCTTAAGGGCGTCACAATGTTTAATGACCTGTGCTCGAATTGAATTTTGGGTGGTGGTTTCCCAAAAAAAGATAGAAATTTAGCAATTTGTGATATTGCGCTCTGATCAAATTAAAACGTTCGCGCAAAAAATCGTCATTTTCGTCCCATACCAACGTGTGCCCCCAACAAATGTACTTCGTACCGATGCTCCACCCGTCGCCGGCTGATAAATGCAGCTTTGATTGGACCTGGTGTCCCCAAATGACAGACAATGAAACACATCAGAGTGCGCTGTCTGTGCTCTGATTCCGGAAATGTTGCGACTTTTTGAATCTCTGTCCCCGACTGCGCTCAAGAAAGAATCTTATTGGCCACTGGCTCTTTATCCAAATGTAGAATGAGAGCCGACGGTTTCCTAAAGATCGGTTCCAACGTCATAGATGCGAGAGAATGCTGTTCTGATATCAGCTACATACCTATAAATGTCGTATGTGGCCGATTCAATCAGTTACGTCAACGCCGGCACGGACCGACTTAGTCGACAATCGACAGCAGGAGACAACACCGGACCGACCCGGGCCCGATCCCTATCTCGTGAACGGCATCGTCGAATGCGTCGCTCTCGCAGTTTGCATCCGGATCTGGACGACTATTTGAATTTGAAAAAATAAAATTGACTTAATCACCGACAAAATCATAACGTCATCTGCAGCACATCACAGTGACATCAAAGTTGACGCAAATTTGAATACGACCACCGTCCCTGCTGACGCAGCGCAACTGCTGAGGCCCGATTTGCATAGGGAGCATGGATTGATGCTTGCGCTTTGAATAAGATCCCTGCATTGTACCTTCTTCATTGTGGCCCATGCTTTTGAACGAATTTCTGGGCCTACACTACACTTAATAGTGCATGTTCTTCAACTTCAGGTGACCAGAACTCACGGATCTCAGCCACGCATAACACAAGTATATAACTTACTGTGATGCAGCATACAAGCGAAATCTCCAGTTATTTAATGGTGCCTAAAATTTCACTGTGCAGCTCAATTCCTGAGAAAAGCATGGTCCAATTCCGTATGCAAAACCGGCCTCAGACACATTTATGCAAGTGCACCATTGGAGCCCGGTGTGACCACCCATCTGCTTGTCAGTGACCCAGTGCCTGTGAGAAGAGTCCAACTTACAAACCCAACCGCCATCAGTACAAGCCAAGTCACTGGCTCATTCAGCGCTCAGGAATTGCCGATCGTTGGAGGTAAACTAACCACGAGTTTCGACTTGCTTTATGTGTACTTCGATGGATCAACTTTTCGGCGCAAAGTTCCTTCGTTGATTTCCTCTCAAGAACAAGCGGGAATAAAATCGAGCCAAAATTATCTAAGTTCAGTTTTTTGCCTTTGTCGAGATGCGATTTCAGGAAATACGGTTTCAGCAATATCGGGTAGTAAGAGATGTCATCAGAGACCACCGCAGGATCGAAGTCGGTTTCAAATTCCACCAGACGCTAAATCGTGATGAAAGTTCCCATTGAACGAGACCTGTGCTCAAAACAAGTGCTACTAAGCTCCCGTCATCGGGACCAAGCCCCGTCGCTGATTTATGCGACTGCGTTTTCGTAAATGCATTTTGGCTCGCACAAGTTGTGCACCAGACTCAGTCGGACAAATGGAGATTTGTGACATGTGGTTTGGTCGGAAAGTTTAGTTGTAATGGTTGGTCAGGCTGTGTGTGTGGTACACTAACGTATAGTTTTGTTGTTACGAGACGACTACGAAACAAATTTTGTTTAATGTTTCGCTTTGGGCGTGTAGAGTGGCACGGAAAAGTATGAGTTATCTTGTTTCTTTCGTCAAACGGTCCTGAAGGATCTATACATTAGGGTCCCTTGCATGTCATGCTGTTTCTTGTGGTCTTTTTTATCAGGTTCACCGTCAGTTGGGCCAAGAACTTACGTGACTGTCAGATCCACTAGCACAGCTGAATCATTCATTCCGCAAGTTCTTGGGTTCGTCTGAAGTGTTTGATGTTTCACTGTTAGACCACTGATTATGTACTCAGGTCCTGGTTTCCTGATATATCTATCTGCCAATTCAGGACTAGCTGGTCGGGTGCATAATACAGCATATGTACATACATACTGTATTATAAGCGCCGTCTGTCAGGGACATCTTACGCAAAATAACATTCGCAAAGATGGATCAATGTTACAAATTTTACGGCGTGTCCCTTTGGCCGGTTCCTATCCCAAAACAATGTCAGTTTTAGGAGAATTTCTTCTTTCCTGACACCTGCCTCCAAAGAATAGTATAGTTTAGTACCAATGCCAAATGAAAAAGCGACAGAAACATGTGTCAGCAGCTCGTTAAGTATGGTACTGTGGTGGTGTCAAATAACTTATTTCAGAAATCTTATTAACTGTCATCCTATATAGCAAGCACACTTTTCTTCTATCGCTGTGCTCAAACTCGTGCCAACTGCTGTTATTTTAAAAACGAAATCGGCCTCTTTCCAACTTTTGTACGATTTTCCATTTGCACAAAGATGGCAATTGTTGCGATATTGTTCAGACACTAAATCATGTTCAGAATATTTTCCAAAAAAAATTCTCCAGATCCCAACGAAGTGCCCTACAACGGCCATCTGCTGAACGACCCGGCGGCGGCCTATGCCTCCATACGTGGCATTCTGCGCAATAAGCCCGAACACATTATAAACCCTGCGTGCAACATCAGCCAAGATCAGCTCCCAGTTCCGTCCAAGCCACATCGACAACAACAACAACTCTACAGTCACGCTCAAAAGTACCAGACCAGCACTAACCCGCCGGCAGTGATCGTCTCGACTGTTGAGGACCATTATGGACAGTTGGAAAGACCAGACGGGCTAAGACGCGCGAGCGGTTCGGCAACACAACAAGTGGTCTATCAGGAACCACAGCAGAAACGCAGCGCTGCAGCAGTCGAAGACGAGGAATCGTACGAAGTGTGCACGCCTATCTGGTTGGTCCAGCTGATGTTTCACCTATTTTTCACTTTTTTCTATTCTGGGACAACATCGCATATCAAAATTGGACTAATTCGTTTTCGGGACTAATTCGCCTATGTGGTCGGTAGAGAACGGTCGTTAAAAAGTCATCACTCAATCGGCTGACTTGTTAGCGCCCGCATGTGTTGATTGCTTTGGAGTTAGCAGGTTTTATTTTTGGGAATGGATTGGAGCCAGTGGCGGATCCAGCGTGAATCCAGTGTATCAGCGTGAAAATCCTGCGATTTATGAGGTCGTTTTCCATCTTCTTTTTGAAGCAGTGCCCTTCAGGGGCCAGTTGAGCCAAAGGGAGGGGGCATGACCCCTATGGCCCCCCGGATCCGCTCTTGATGAGAGCCCTATAAGTTCGATATTTGCGCAGTTTCAATCGTCAGCTTATTTGAAACTTGTGGCTTGGCCACCGCTACCGTCACTGAAAATTGGAACTCTGAGCTATTTTTTAAACTTTCTTTTTGTCCATTAGCCTGTGTGAGCTCGCTTATCAAATTCAGAGGTACATTATACCGTTTTAGTTACATTGTTTAGTTAATGCATCACACGGCGTGCCATAAGCCAAAAGCAAACATCGCGATTGTTCTGGCGCCAAATCTTTCAAATCTGGCGTTGTTCATGCGTAAATGCGATAAACATTAGGTGAAAGCCGGATATGTTGTCCACATTAACATAACACAACGTACGTTTTCCAATCCGTTGTCTGTTTTCTGTTATGAAAAACTGTGAAACCAATTTGGGCACGTGACCAGAGCAAAGCAAACTAGGCTGAAAAACTGCACTTTGAATTGACTTACCCATCGCAATCGCAACACACAGCTGTATCGTAAATACAGGCCTGACTGCAACCTGAATGCCGCACTCATGCTGGTCCGTGTAATGTGTGTGAATGTTTGATAATGTGAGTGAACCACAGATATGCGATATCATTTATGTGGATAAAGGAACGCTTACACTCATGTTTGTGATGCTTTTATGCAGCTCCCTGGAGAGGCTCTCACGTCTGACATCTTCTGTGTTCTTAGGCTGTGAAAGGATCCCATTCCAAATTCCATATAATAAAACTTCGACATTAGAGCCATCGCGCTTTTACTTTTTTACGCTTCAATGTGCGTGTGTAAGTTTAGGCTTTTGGGTTTCCGTTCTAGTTTTACTCATGCTCAAACTTTTATTTTTATGCATACTGTACCTACCTGAGATCGATCTAAATAACAACGCTTTTTCAGTTTTCCAGCTGCCAAGGAATAGACACACAGTGAACTTGTACCTATCTGCCGCCTTACCACATACATACACAATTCAGATACGTATTGTTGTGCTAACCTTATATTTTCTTTCAAGCATGTGCTAAATTTTCCCATGTCTTGCCAACTACTACACCGGTATCCCGAATTTCACGCCAGAATAACAGCTGTTAAACGTCGGCATGTGCTATATATAACGCTTCTGGTAACCAGGTTTTGAAAAGGAAGAGAAACGAATATTCTGAAGTTATTGAGAATCGCTTGGGAAAATGCGATTTTGATGCCATGAACGACATCCTTGTCCGAACTATACGCCCCTCACTGCATTGGCTGATCCTGAGGGATGCCATTTAGTTTTTTCGCTCATTTATTACTCCGCAGGGCCGCATGATGTGCATTTTGCAGAACAAACTTTATCTCACTTGCTCCTAGCGCCCGGATCATAGGCGAGACTCTATGGGTGGAATTTTCGAAACGGTGTAAAGGTCAGTTGGGCGTAAAGGTCGGTGTAAAGTTCGGTCGAAAGCTCGGTCGGCGTTGCTCGGTGTAAACGTGAAACATTGCCTGTTATTAACGTGGAATGTTTCAAGTTTATACCGAGGTCTATCACACTGAGCTGTCGACCGAGCTTTCCACCGACCTTTACATCCAACTGACCTTTACACCGTTTCGAAAATAGCACCCATATAGTGCTACTGCATAGGAGATGCTCATTTGTCTTGTCCGTTTGAGACCGCATAAGTCTTAGATGCCACAAGAGTTACATTATATCGAATGTTTGGTGCTTCATGTCCAGGTCTGAAGTCAAATCGCCATTTGAAGTCATGGAAGTCTTGAAATGTCGCACAAACTTGCGTGACGCGCCCTGTCGTATTGTAGGAACGAACCTGTCGTATTTGACTGACGTTCCACAGTTTATGAGCAGAAGCGTGAACCCTCGCTAAGACACATTTGCGTGCACCTTGGCATAATGTATAACTGATGACAGACCTCGGCATATACCCATGAAAACGGCCCTGCGCTTCTCGCTCGCAGTTATGATCCCTTGGGTCAGTTTGCCGCTGTTCGAAATTCAAATTACAGCTTGTTACACTTTTTGACACAGGGTGCGAACGGACTGCTGGGTGTTTCAAAGGTCGTATCATACCGAACCTAATGCTCCTCAGCTCTTCAGCTTTAAAGGAGTTCAAAACATATGACAACAACAAAAGTGGTTTCATTTTATTGTCAGACGAAAACTTTCAAAACGACAGCCCAAAAACGGACAAGAACCAATTTCACGTGAAACTAGCGCCACCACCACCACAAAAATGGCATGCAGACAGACAAATATAAATATAAAAGTTTGTCGAAATAATCTCGGACTTCCAGAACGGATTTGCGCGCGCCTTGCGTTTTTATTCGTTTTTACTCACGACGTGACACCGACTTTGAGCTTATATTGGCCGCTTGCCGCCGCCAAAAGACGGCCATACTTTCTTCTCGGCACAATTTTCGTTATTGTTACGTTACCGACCTCGGGGGTTGGGTTGGCGGCTGAAAGTTTTTTTTGGTCAACCGTCGCCTTTCAAATCTGATAGTTTATCACATGCAGTTCTTTCCGGGGGTTACTGTTGGCAGAGTTTTCAGTTCTTTAGCCTATTGGTGCCATGCAAAAAAAATCGTAAACCTTCTACGTCAGTCGTTCCCCAAAGTCTGTTAAAAAACATTTGGACACTTGGCCAAACAAACCTTGCTTTATTTCTTCCACCGGTGTTCTGTTGAGGCAGCTTTTGTGCGTTTTTTTGAAACCTTTTCTGATAAATCCAGTGCGCTCTGGACGATTTGAACCCAAAACATTAAAATGCCTTGGACCCCCGAAAAACGTGTCATTCTTCCCATCTGAGTTGAAGATATGAAAAATTGACGCCGGCGTTTCAGACTTTGAAGCCGCGTTGTGTTTTTGTCACGTTTTGTGCTTGTGGCATTGTGTGTTCGTTTGGGCAAAAAGTATGGCCACCCTGTCTCGATTTACATAAATGATTCTGTTTTGGCATAAAGAGCACTTGCTTGTTTTGTAAGCCAAAAAATGCAAGTTTTTGCAAAATGAAGGAGCCAAAACCGCTCAGTTTGGCATTTGCCTTGAAACTATAGTCGCTGAATAAGGAGGAGCATGTGGTAATCTGTGAAGGTACCATGCGTCTTCGTACTGTCCAACTCTTCTAATGATTTAACCATCGGGTTTTATTCCCGATTCGTATCCCACCCCACCGCAAGTTGTGAAGAGATAACATTATGCAGAGCAACGTGAACGCTGTGTAATACGCGACAGGACTGTGCGCGACATTACGTTATAATGTAATTTCAATAACCTCACATACAATCGCCGAAGTCTCCCGAAAAAAGAGCGCCCATAATCCGGTACGCCCAAAGGCTTGGTGCTGCAATAAGAAGAGGTCGTCCGAAAAATGCAATTATTCTGAGAAACCCGCAACCATCGAGAGAGCGCAAGTGTAGAAGGCAACAAGCATGAAGCGGCAAGCGATTATGCTGCCTCGCGAAGCGATATACTACAAATACGACCCGTATCTGGCACGATTCACTCCGATGGTTCGACAGGAGAGCTGGTACGTCAAATCCACCGTAACCCGACCCCCTTGATATACGAGGGATGGGCAAAAACCTTGCCCGAACACAAGCCTTGTGGGTTCTATATTTGCTTTATTGCTGAATGCTTGACATTTGGGAAGATCGCCCCGTTGTTGCTCTATCGCCAGGCAGTGGTTTGATTTTTAGTTAGAGTGTTGTGGTCCCTCCGTTCGACTGCTTTGAGCACACTCTCTTTGTTATGGTTATAGTGGCCATTTCTTCCGTTCGTGTGTACCCTACATGCATTTTTTCTTGAGATTGTATGCAGTTGCGGGCATCAGACATGAAAACTCTTTGCACTTTTATAATTTTGTGATTGACCCATGTTAAATTGAGCAAAAAGTCGGCCTCACTCCTGAATTCGATTTATGCCTGTTCCTGTCCGTTTTCACTGACAAAGGTTACTTTTAGGATTGAAATTACATGACATTGTATATGTAGGAATGAAAAGAGAGCCACGTGTTACACCAGAATTAAACCAGATCCATATTTTACGATTTTTGTTCGAGTACGCTCTAATTCACGCGCTTCTATCCGAGAGCTAGCAACAGCCATATAGCGACGTATAGACGTACGTATAGTCCGTCCATCCCTCTTTCTCTTTTTTCTTCTTGCCCCTTTTTCCCCCTCCCCCCCCTTTTTATAAAAAAGAAATCAGTTTCCAGAATTATTTGGCTCCTTGCGGTTTTTATAAACCTCGAGATCCATATTTTACGATTTTTGTTCGAGTACGCTCTAATTCACGCGCTTCTATCCGAGAGCTAGCAACAGCCATATAGCGACGTATAGACATACTCTACATACACAGAGCGCTTTTATTGTTTGTGCTGTTCCGTGGCACTACCGTGTATACAATGACGTAGAGTACATACGTGCCCATGTAAGGAATTCTCTCACAGAAATCCCAAGTGTGTGTGAACAAATTTTAACTGACGTCGGCTGACAGCTTCGCAGATTCCCGCCAGCAATCATTTTAACAATAATTACTACAGTTCCATTCCATTCCAATCATGAGTCTGTTATCAACGACCGAGTACTTTTGTCTGCGCCTGTTTGACGAAATTTATACAGAGTGAGTAACACACATGAACTAGGAAGCGTAACATTTGAATATTATAGCCAAGGTGTTTGAATTTTCCATAGTACGCCCCAATCCAGAATCTGTCAAGAGTGACAGATTTGTGCAACACAACAAAGAAAGGTGAACCGTAAGTTCGTTTTCCTGTAGACATTCTGATAATTTCAGTCCTCTCGGTGCTTGTGCAGGTACTAGTGCGTGTGGTGGAACCTGACTTTCAAAAATCAGACCCTTTGGTGCAGAATAAATTGTGCTGACAATTAGCTGACAGATGACGGATTGAGGGGCGTTTAACTCCCTGTTTTAACCGCCGCAAGTTGTGTTTTGGTTTTTCCTGCCCGTTAAAAGTGCGATAGATTGACTGACAACCAAACCACTTCAGCGAACGTTTGTGGTGTACAAAGTTTGCGTGGTGACTCTTAAGATTTGTGAATTTTCGAGTGCGGTTTCGACAGTTTTTTTTTAGTATTTTAGCCGCACCTCAGATGTTGCGATCCAGAAATGAGACATTTGAGGGTTTATTTTGCGAGGTCTAGAGTGAGCAGTTGCTGCTACGAAAACGTCTTTATCACCTTTCGCGCGCATCAGACTACTGTTGGTCTCTAAGGAACCATCACAGGTTCCTTCTCATATTTCTTGAATGCTTTATACCGACGCAAATGGGCTCATGATATGACGATTGCGTTGGGGTTTTTGAGTAAATTTTGTTCCAGTTCGATACTCTGAATACGAACCGAAACTAGATTATGATGTGTGTGTGGTCCACAAACGGCTCGGTGCTCATTTTTTTTCGTCAAACATTATGCTAAATGCGTCTTCTGACAGTTTGGTCCAGATGTATACGACCGTGCTCTGCTGACTCACTGCATTTTCTCTTCCATACTCAAATAACCCAATGGTCGAAAAATTTAACATCTGCCATGGAAGAAATTTAAAAAGTATTAATTTTAAAAAAATCAAAACTTTCCAGCTGCAACGTCATGTGCGATCGTTTGATTCGTCCGCTGTTGGCTGAGTTTCTGGCTGTGGTCTTCAGCGTGTTCACTGTCACCTTGATTGAGGCGACGTTACAGGTTGTACTTTTTGCAAGAATTTCAGTTATGAAACCGGTCTCACCATAAAGTGTGTCCACCTTTATGATTCAGGATCGCAAGACCGATGTGATCGTTTCGAATTGTATCGTGTCGGTCGCCGAATCCGTCTGTTTTCTCGCATTCCTACTCTCTTTCAACAGGTTTTCATTTTTTTCTTCTTGTTTGTGTTTTATTTTCAAATTCGCTTTGCTGATGTTTCACTTCTCTGTTCTCAGAGACCGCGGGATGTGGTGAGTTGCTTGTGTTAGTCATTTAGTGTTTCTGGATTTTGTCGTTTTTGCGCTGATTGAAAAAGCCAAATTGACATAAGCTCTGTGGATGCATACAGTAATTTTCGTTCTGTCTCTGACACTGAACTTCTTCTAATCTTTTTTGCCTGGGTTACTGTCTGAACTAGCTTTCTTTTGTTCCTACAATGTTTGAAACATCTGTGTAACTTTCCATCACATGTAAAGCTCGGAAGACTGTGCACGTTAGATTTATAATCGATAGAAATAATTCTCGATCATGTTTCCCTGAATTATCCGCAAGCCACTGTTTTCAGGATCCACATCAACCCTGCCATAACCATGGGCTGCCTGTTCACTGCCAACACACCCTGGTATCTGTGTTTCCTCATTTTCATCATTCAAGTTGTTGGCGCTACTGGGGGTGTCCTTCTGCATCACGTAAGTTTCAATCATTTATTTATTCAGTTTTTTGAAATTTCTTGTTACTGTGTCCGGTGGCAGTTCTGGGATCGCATTACATTATGTACGCTCGGGGAGTGAAACATCCGAAAATCAATTCAACACGACCATGTGCTGTTTCAGAAGCACGTTTTTGTCAAAAAAGGAGAGAATTCAAAACAAAGCTGAGATTGCATAAGCGGGCGTCAAACGGCTCGGTGATAGAAACTCGAAATATTCTTGTCTTGACCAAGACAAATCCGCCAGGTCCAATCCTGTCACCAACTTGGTTACCGCACATACATTTTTTGTGGTCAATACGGGTGATTAGCTGATGTTTCATAAGCAGTTCATGGTAATGAACCCCTTGAATTTTTAAAGGGGTTTGAGATTATGACGAAAATATTCCAGTAACTCTTACCCCAACTCCCAGTCTCAGTCCGATTCAATCATTCCTTGTCTGCAGCTGGTGACGATCAACCAATCGCCAGTCATTCCACGTCTGATCACATTCGACGGCGAAACATGGCTGAAGGGCACATATCAATTGGTGATGTGTCAGACGATTGCAACGTTCACATTGGTGTTGTGCTATTTGGTTAGTGAGGGAGTGGGTGCATTCACACACTGACGATGACCTGGTACACCGTCTGTCTGCGAAAGCAGGTCAAAAAGGACAACCAAATCGCAGTGTTATACGTAGTGACGACATTTGCGCGAATGCGTAAGCAGCAATGAGGTTTTACAAAATCCATATTCGGGCGTGGTGGAAAGCCGAGCTGTCTTTTTGCTAACAGAGGAATTTGCATGCGCTCAACATCATCACCGGTGGTAGTCGCATGCAATAATTCTGCCTAACAGCAGTTGGTTAAGGATCGCGACTTCCCCAAGCCCACTCATTCCCATGCTTCCCAACAATCAGGTTGTCTATCCCCCTATCGATAATGGTCACAGTGGGGGTGCTGGTGGGGACGTTGGGGGCAGTCGGAGTCGATCTGCGGGCACGACATACCACGCACTCAGGGACAAGGACTTGCCAACAAACCCAGCCGGTCTCGCCAGTGCTGTCATGTTGGCGTCATTTTTGAGGTCATATTCACTTGAAGAACGTCTTTCTCTTTCTTATTCTCTTTTATCAACCATGGAGATCGGACTGATAACGTGGTCCGGTCTTGTGTTGATCATGTGACTTTTTTTGACATTTCGAAGTTTGAGCGTTGCGACAACTATTTTACATCATAAACGCCTTTTACGCGGATCGAAAGTAGAGGCATCAGTCAGAAATATTCGATATATCGTTGAAACGCGAAAGGTCTCGTGACCGAGGCAAGACCGAACCGGGCCACGGGCCTATCAGCATATTTGATTCCGGCTCGGATATTTTGTATTTATCTCCGTTTTCTCTTAAGTTTCATTATTTTTGCAGTCACCTGAATTCAACAGCGTCGTGGAATCCAGTGAAATCACTAGGCATCAGTCTAGCCGTATCGGCCAGATATTCGCCCGATCAGGTCCCCTCATGGCAATACCACTTCATTTTTTGGATGGGCCCCGTCATCGGGTCACTGTTTGCGTCGTTTCTGTATAGGCAAGTGGTTATTTTATTGCAATTTAGTTTTGGTATTGATACTTGTGTTAAAACTGGAGAAATGTTGTTTCCCTGATTTTCAGGTTGGTTTTTGCTGACAACGACAGAAGACTGTCGAATTGTGGGAGATCGGAACCGGATTTGTAAAGACAACAATTTTTATCGTCACTTATCAATTCCTGAGCTCCGGTTTGGAGGAATCAAACGAATCAAATTAATATACAAATAAAAAAAGATTTCTGCAAGTGAAATGAGTACTACGCAGATCAATGATTGTGAGATTAAAGAGTATTTTTTATCATAAGAATAATTACTGTCAATACTTTTGCGAGTCTGTGATCCAAAGCCACGTATTCCAGCAAAATCATTATTCATTTCAACGTTTTTTCTGTGTTCGGATTGATTTACACTGTTTTACTCCATGTTCCTATTTGTTGTCGTACTGCCGTTTGATCGAAGCAAATACGTATTCCACAAAATAAAGATATCGTAGCATTTCGGTTTATCAAACTCATTTCATTCAAATAGTGGCCGATTTTCGCACATGTTTCACAATCACAATGTGACTGATGTTCAAAAATTGTGGCCACCAAAATGAAACAATAAGACAAACAAAACCCTCAAGTTCACAATATCACTTTCCACCTCCCCCATCTCCATTGGCTGATGTTTCACCCCCTTGTGCTTCGTCCACTGGTATCCCATGCAGTGCATCTTCTTCAGGGACGTGGGCTATGGCCAGACCGGAATGTGGCGGGTCATCTGGACCTGTACAACAGAACATAGTGTAATAGTGTGATTTACTAAAATAAAAATAATATTTTGCGGGGAAAATAAAAAAGGTGTTCTAACCAAGCTGTGGTGGCTGTGCAACCACGGCGATGAAAGAAACAACCAACAGAAAGACGCCCAATTTCCACATAATGTGCTGCTGCTTTTGGGTTTGGATTTGGGAACAACAACAGGTCGAAGTACTGAAAAATAGTCCGCTAATGTGTACAATGCTGATTTATGTTTGGTCGTTTTTAGGCTACCGGTATTTTTGTTTTTTTTTCACCGAAACAGTATAATTTGCATTTCATCACCACGCATCTATAATCAAAGGGACGTTTACCGCTCGGACTGATCATAGTGGCCGGTTCACCTATAATAGACATTGCTCTCGATACAAACTGGACGTTTTTGTTTTTTACAATATGTTTTATTCCGCATACAAACTTACTGTCCGTAGGTACATAGATGCCACCAAAATGGATCAAATAGTGAAAGCGCGATAAATGCAAGGATAGAGAGCGCAGAAATTGGGTAGAGAACATATTTGTACAAAAATTGATACCGCAGAAGCACAACAATATTGAGATCAATGTCGTCAAGACTCGAGAAAAGCGTAAATTATAATAAAAAATTCCATAAGGTTAAAAAACACATTTCCAATATTCATTATCCACATTTACACGATCGCTTGCAAGTCGACTGTATCCAATCATGGAAGGCTGTGTTCGGCCAAGCGTTGCACAAGTGCTTGTAATGCGAACAGAAGAATGAGTAGTCCTTGTGTTTACAGTCACTGTCTGATGTTGAAACATTATCTGGAAATATGCTCTTGAAATTTTATATTCTTACAGTTCACTCTCTTACTGACCCCATTTAGGGATCTGACACTTTTGAAGGGACCCCATTTACAGCGCAGTGATTAATTTTTAACGATCTCTCATTAACCTCCTGGTCACCGCTCTATTGTGGTGGCCGAAATACAGGATCCAGCGTACACTAAGAGGTTAGGCGGTGTCTTGGCCGATATACCAAATTTGAGGTCAAATGTCTAACCATTGGCACCGATTTCGCATTGAGCACATCGATAGTAGCAATTGATTTTGATCACATCGTTCTCCGACAGATAATCCCGTTGGCCGATTTGTACGTTGTCTTTCTTCGGAATGATCGTTTGCTCCCCGTTTCGGCTGAACGCATACGCATTATAATGCAGAACACTGTGAAAAAGAGAAGTTTTTTCATTTCAAGAGACTGTTTATTTGAACTATTGACTCATTGGAATTATATATTCATCATTGATGGGCATGGTAACAGGCGTGGCCCTCAGCATCTTAGCCCTTGTGGTTGGCCTACAGTCACAATCATGTCGACCAAGTGTGAACCAAGGTCAAAATTTGATTCGATTAGCACATCAAAACATGGAATCGGTACGGTCCTTGTCCTGCAGGTCTAATCAAACTGATCGGCACAGTCTCTCAATAAAGGATAATAGATCTGGCTGGCAAAACAGCCTCGAACCGAACGAATCCGATCAAAGTCTTTGACATCACACTCGTCTAGCTCACCTGAAATAGTCATATTGCAACGCCAAATGATCGATTTCGAGCAACGACCTCTTGCCGAACGCCTGCTGTCGTCCGTCAATGACATTATCGGTGTTGATATCGACAAAGTCGTCACGATCGTTCCGATTGTGTTCGTGATAGAAGCCCAATGCGTGCAGCAGCTCGTGCATGATTATGCCCTTGAAAACGCAGGGTAAAATCTGTCAAATTTGGTGATCGGATAGAAATGTCTTGCAAATGATTACTTTTGTCTTGCTGGGATATCCAGATTCAGGTGACGATGCGCTTGATTTCGACCACAGTAATTTTCCTGGACAGCATGTATGAAATATACGCACAGTTCACGCTGATCCAAATTGTAGTGCACCAGTTACACAACTCTTAATTTTCCCGGTTTTCCGTTTTCTCGATCCCGAAGTGTTGTTTTTAAAAACCGGTTTTCGAACCGGAAAACAGAATATTGAAACAGACGTAAATCATGAAATATTCTCACAAAAAGATCACTTGACAAAGGCAGATTTGACCCGATCACGCAGTTGATACCACAAAAGTAGATCTAACCGGCTGGAGACATCCGTCTGTTTGCAACGACAAGTACTGATGGTCGCGATGGAACTGACGACCAAAGTAACTGTAACAGCCGTTACCGTTGATGATTTTCACATACGTCTTCTTAACGCCAGGCTCGGTGCGCTGGAATCTGCAAAGATAATCACCTGATTATGAAACATCAGCCAGCCTGACATAAAACCAATACTGACCGAACGCAGGTCCTATCCTCAATGTGGCGCATGGCATCAAGGATTTTGGCCTTGTCAGCGTCCGAAAATTCCCCTTCAACGATTTCATAGAACATCTGAAAGGGAATAATTTCTACGCATGTACATACGTCTGATAATAAACGCAGTGATAACTGTGATGAAACATCACCACATTTGATCGCACCTGACCGTTTTCCCATCTGAATCTGGTGTCTCGTCTAGCAGCCATCTGCACCTGGTCAAGCATTTCTGTGTGTGCTTCCAACGCTCCTTCATCCAACAATTTGGCGTTTAGTGATCTGCGCACACAAGATCATATGGAAATGGGCAAAATGATTGACAAATCTGCTTCAAGTCAGCACTGACGCTGCAATTTTGTCCACTTCCTCCAACAATCTGTTTCTGTCAGCCACGATCGCATCAAATTGTTCGTGTTTGTCCAACACTGTGCCGTTGTTTTCAATCAACGAGGTGGTGTTTGGGTCGACTTTGATATCGCCTGAGTTAGGCTGGCAAGAATAAGCGCAAGTTGAAAGAAAAAACCGAAAACATGACAATATGCGTACCATCAACCAAATGGTCAGCGTATATTCCATTCAAGTGTGTGATGTCCAAAGTCGCATTGGTGTTCCCAACATCAGTGTGTTTCTGTGGACACGGATTCTCACCAAACATTTGCAGACACGTCGGCATGTCCAGCTCCAGAACACAGTTTTCGAAATTTTCGCATGTCCTTCCGCTCACCAATGGCAAGGTTGAAATTAGCAGAATTTGGTTGAGGAACTCAGTCGATTTCATTTGGGAAAGTTAGCAACTTTTGTCTTCAGTTTTGTGTTGTGTGTGACAACTTGAGAAATGCTGTTTGAAAACAGACAGGTATTGGTTTGTTCAAAACGCACGATTCGTTTGGCGAATAAATAGAGACGGCAATTTGTTTGACTGTCGCACGTGGCAATTCAAATTCGTATAATTGATTGGTCATGACTATGCGACGTTTGTTTTTTGGGTTTCAACAGACAAAACTTCACACTTTTCAGCGACAGCACACCCATCAATTTTCGCTCATCAACAAGTTTGGCGCGCAGAAATCAATTTTGTGCTGGCGTCAAACGCCACCTGTACAATACTTATTTCGACACGTCTCTGAGCCAAATGTTGACGTGATTCACTTCACCAATTGCGTCAAGTTTTGCAATCTTGAATGATTCAGACAGGCAGTTTCCAGCATCGTGGTTTTCCGGCACCTTCAGTTTGAAGTTGCGTTCTGCACCTTCGTGCTTCTATTACTTTGCTTGACAAAAGCGGTGCACTGCAGGCAGACACTTAAAATTTTTATATCCGTGAATTTTTGAAATTCATAAGCATGCGCGCCATTAAGTATGTACACATATAACATGTCAGAACGGAAAGAAAAACAGCATATAATATCTATAACGGTTATACATATAACAAATGAACAAGAAGGAGCAACAAAACAATGTGCATGTGTGAATACAGTACCTGAAGTAACGATCTGGATTATACATGAGTGCAGCAGCAGCCAACAAATCAATCAATCGATTATCGAATCCAATCAATTAATCAATCGATATCCTAATCACTTTTCGCAACGATCGTGGCACCACACGGGGTCACCGAGCGCGAACTGCCGCTCTCCGATCCGGTGCTCTCTTTCTGAAATTTTTCCAAGTTGCAGTCTTTAAAAAATAGCCAAACGGTGCCCCAGCCAGGGCATCTTCGGCGTTCAAACTCACACATCCACTGCTGGATTGAGCAGCATCGATTCTCTTTCGTTTCCTCGTGACGCGCATTGTGGCCGGCAGTGCTGACGTGGTGCGTTGACCGTTGTTGCGCGTTTGAATCTGTCACAATCACACGTGTCATCATTATGATCATGCATCAATCACTGTTTCTGAATGAAGTGTTGCGTGTGGGCCATCTCCGATCAAAATCTAGTGTTTCACCAGCGCATGCCCAAACATTTACGCATTTCGATCTCCAGAATAGGCCTTGACCCTGCTAAGCGTCGCAATCCAACAAGCAAGCAGCGAGAGTAATGTTTCAATGTGAACAACAGCCGTGAACCAACCCGATCCCTGGTGGTTGTGTGCTGCTTCGGACCCGAATCGACGTTGCTCTGTTTCGACGTTTTGTTGTCCCTGTCGTCAGCCTTGTTCGCGTCACAACCAGACAGTTTCGCTTCAAGATGAGCGGCCAGTTGTTGACCTGTGCATGACATGAGAGGGGTATGACAATGGAGGGGGGGACTGTGGTTGGGCGCAGAAACAGACACTGATCGTCGCTGTTTTGCCAATTCGCTGGAGCCTAAAAACTTGACCATCAACAAAACTGTGTAAACTTGGTATGGGCAACGAACGGGGAAACTGGAGTTACGCAATGCGATGCCGATGTGCGTTTGGAAAAAACGGAACGAGGGCCTCTTCTTACGCATGTTTGAAAAACCGTGAATTGCAAATTGAATGCGAACAGAAGACCAACACAACATGATGCCAAAGAATTTACAGTACCACACTTCAAATAAAATCTTTGAAAACAAAATCAAATGAGATGATCTGATTTCAAATTCCAACTCACGTCTCAGTTGCTGCACGGTGACCAGTCCCAGCGCCTTGTAATACACATTCTCACTGATGCCACTGTTGTCGAGCTTCGATTGCCCAGACGTCGATGGCAGAACCGGTATTTCGGCGGAGGTCATATTTTCGAAATCAAAAAACTTTACGTGCGATATTTTTCTGAATTCTGTTCGAGAATCTACAAGTTCGGAAAACCAAAACCAAGCAGGCCCGATTCTATGGGGTGGGCAACCTTCAGCCAGTGGTTTCCAACTTGTCTGTCCTGCCCACGTGTTTTGCTGTGAAACAGCAATATGTCTGATGCCAAATATGACGGGAGACACGAAAACCAAGCGAACGCACTTTGACTTTTGTTTGTTTCGGTTTCGTGTTCTCGTATCTCCGCGCTTTGTGGATGAAAAAATGAACGTTGCACGCACGTGGTTGCACACAGACAGCACACCGCAACGTAACTTATGCCAAATTCAGTTCAGTTTCTTTGTTATCGATGGCGCAGTGATACAAACAAAAATAGCGCGTTTGTGCTGCGATATTTTATTTTCGAAGCACACAAACCAAAGTGTGGGGCATTGCGCACGCTTTTCAAGTTCAGAAAACCGTCTCTGCTCCGATTCTCTGTGCCCCGCTTGCCTGCTCTTGCTCTTGTCTTGTTCTCAAAATGCAAGAAAGGTCCCCAAGTGGCTGTTCGGCTGTGAAAAGAATGGTTTAGGTTACGGTGAACAGTTAACGCCAGCAGTAAAAAAAATTAGCTGCGACAAAAACTACAAAAAAACGCGAGAAAAACACGCGACAACAATCAAAGGGCGGCAAATTAACAGGAAACACACAAAAACAGGTCAGATGTTTCATAGCAAATGAACATGCGTCGTGGCTGCTGTGCTGCGCTGGCTGTTTATGACTGGCCGTCAGCTGGGTATTCACCTTTACTCATTTGCCTTCATTAATCAGGGAAAATCAACGATTTTGAAAACTGCCTTTCCGCCCTACTGAACCATTGAATTTTGGGCCAAAATCGATAGCAAGTCCAAATCTTGAAATCATAGTCAAGGATTGAAGTGAAATAATCTCCCCAACCAAGCCACCGCCGCGATTGTTTATTGAGATCACCGATTCCAAGAACGCTGGTTTTGGTTGGCCTCCTCGTATGGCAGATAGAAACACTTCCGTTGAATGAGGTGCGGTTCATAAAAGTGTAGGCCTAAGCCTAAAGCCGAAAGCAAAGTTAAAGCCCAAGCTTGAAGCCTGGAATTTCAGTATTTAAGGCGACCAACTTCTCACTCCAGCCGACCCGTTGACCAAAGCTCAGCCAAGCCTGAGCCCAGTTGCAAGAGTAAGCCTGAGCCAAAGCCTAACCATCCGGTCCGTCACGAACAAACTCGACTTTTATTAATTTTATGTGTGGAGAGATGGTTCTTGGAGCCGGTGGGCGCTATGGACAAAAATCTTCAAGGTTATACTTTCATCCTATTTCAGTACATCCCTGTTTCAACCTGCACTGCAGCTGGAAAGCTGAACTTTCGGTTTCACTTGAAAGGTGTGCTCTTTGCCTCGCGAGTCACTGACACTTTCCACAACTCCGGGAAAAGGGAAGTGCGTGTACAGTACACTAATTCGGTAAGTTGCAATAACGGAGCTGATATGTCAAAGTCCGCGATGAAGTATGATGAAAAACAGTGTGTGAAAGTTATGATGAGTGACTGCTGCCCTCACTTTCTGATGCCATGACACCAAGCACCGAAGCAGCACCTCGTTTATTAATATTTCCGGTGACCCGTTTACGTTTACCCGTCACCCAAGTTTATCCGATAAAAAGTTTTGCAATAAGTATAATTCCGGTCTAATGTGTCAACAAACAGTGTGTTGCAGAGTTCAGAAACTCAAGCCGTGTGCCAAAGAACTGTTTGTTCGAAGTTCCGCAAGTCATGTTTTCAGAATGAGACAGCCAGTTACTGAATCCAAGCTTGCTGTTCATGTCGATCGCAGCCGTGGTAT
Organism: Rhynchonema sp. JSB1_4; assembly: GCA_030248065.1. Taxonomy (NCBI): domain Eukaryota; kingdom Metazoa; phylum Nematoda; class Chromadorea; order Monhysterida; family Xyalidae; genus Rhynchonema; species Rhynchonema sp. JSB1_4. The sequence goes on from JASAMV010008933.1 coordinate 23,150, forward strand.
GTTGTGATAAAATAGCAATTTTGTTTCTGGTTTAACTCAAAACCCGGAATTTTCCAAGAGAATTTCTCAGAACGTGCGTTATTTTCTAGCCGGAGTAGCGTTATTCTCGACGTAGTAATCGGCGGGTATGACGGTATGAATACTAATTATAGCATGGGAAAACTCGTTGCTTAGCTTATCACATGCGTATGATTACAAGCTGGTTTTGAGTGACCAAGCTAAAAAACACTTCTCGAATCATGGAGGTGTCAAATGCAATACATAATGTAGGTGTGGGGAATCTTTGCGATCAATGGCATCTTAATCCTGGAAATGCATTGAAATTGCATTGCATCGCCAAGATGCGATTGGAGTACTGATTATCTCACGGGATTCATTTTTTGGAAAGTTCATCACTCACAAGAAAACACACGTCGTAGGTACGTGCGTAAGTCAGCATTTTGTTTGTGTCATCTTCGCCCTCATTTTCCAGAGTGACTTTCTTTCAGACAACAAGAGATTAAAAGCAATTTTGAGAGGTGCAAGCGGATGATCTTCATCCGTAAAGGTTGCCATTTATCCATGATTGTGTTTTGCGCAAACCAGGACACAACGATGTCATGTCAAGCATAACGAGTATCAGATTCTATCTTCATTACCGGCTATTGATTGCAGGGTCGATCTGCTTTCATTGGCATTTACTCTTTTTTTAAAGATTGCCAGCTAGCTTGTCAGCTTGCTTCTGCATTCACTTGTTGTCGCTAAATCTGAGGAATTGAATGAATATTTTTCAGTCTACCGCTTGTCGTTTTGGTCCTGGAGCTGGAGTTAGAACGTGTATCGCAAATCGTGATTCGGCCACAATCAACTGCACAAATACCTTGATTTCATAAACTATGGATTATCCTAATCTCAAGCAGTGCAGGTATACTGTATGAACCAAACTTTACATTATTAATAAAAGCATCTAAAATTAATCCCACCCGAGGGAGCATAATGGCCCCTCGGTCAGCACAACAGACTCTGATTATGCAACCATCGTCGTCACACAGACGCCATATCCCGCTGCCCGCTGACCAGACGCAGATAATATTCAAACATAGACTAGAACCAGAGGACTTTTCGTCGACTTCCAAAGTTGTGGTAACGGCTTACGATCTGATGGACATGACTGGACAGTTGGAGATGGACGTTGCGCAAATCAATGCCGCATTCTCGATGATCACGTGGTATTCCAAGATTCTACTGGGATTGCAGGCGATTATTGCCATCATTCTGGGCATGATGGTGCTCTTTTGGTAGGTTGTGTGGCGCAAGAATATTTTTGTGGGAATGGGTGATAGTCGGGTACCTACCTCTCTGACGGATGATGTTTGCAATTGCAAATTTGACCTCAATATCAAGAGCGGTTTCTTTATTCTCGTACTCTGTGGAAAATTTTCCCCTCAAGAAACAATGAACATTGTGACAGAGCAGAACAGTACAGAACTTTGCTCGTTTCGTCCTGTTTTTAACAAACGGCGGTGCTCCAGAACATCGCCAGCGCAGGTGCATCAGATAAGCACGTAACGTGCTCCCATCGTCCCATCGAACTTGCTGAGCACAAGAACGCAGGTGATTCGTATGAAAACAAGTTCATTGCAGTTTCTTCCGCGTGAAACAAGAGCGATCGCGTCGTCTGCAGCTCAACTATAAGGGAAATCGCTTCGGCAGTCTGTTGTTCAATCCACATGCCACCATGCACGGCGCAGAACCGGATTTCCACGAATTGCCATACATGCGGGCACACGATACGGATGACAATTCGCTGTTGAACAGTGCTGGTGGGTGCACAGAGCTCGTCAGTGGTGTTGCTGCGCGTGTGACACAATCATTTTCTCAATACAGACGGGCAATGAATCCGGATGATTTCTAACAAAAAGAAATCCTAAATCGAAACGAAGAGCAACGCACCTTTTCATCCAAACTTTTTCAACAGTGTGAATTGTTGAGCAATGTTGCTGTTATGCTTGCTTGTGCATCGGCCGGGCACCAATCGCCAGTGCGAAGCACTATACCCCAAGAAAAGCGGTCTGGTTTTATGCTCCCGTGGATCGTTAGCGCTTGTGAAGATGAAGAGGCACATAATGTCGTCATAGTCAACTTCAGCATCGTGAAACAAAATGCGAATGTTGCAGATGGTGATCTCGACTCGCACGACGGTCCCCGATCACTGCAGCAAATCGAAAAAGTGTCGCCCATATCGACTGCGTCACATCAGATGCTCAGCACCGGCTCAACACTCGAGCAGGACAGTGTGACGTTGGGCAATGGCAACAAACCGGGCAGACATCCGCACTATTGGCAGACAAGGTTGGCTCACTCCAAGCAGAGAAAACTGGCGTGGTAGAATTCAGTGAAGGCAACTGATTTTGAGCACTTGACCAGCGGAATATTCCTTCTCTGAGTCTACGCATAAGCTGCTAACTTTGACCACTGTAGAAGTCAATCACCCAAATCTGCAGTCAAGAGTTATATTTTTGCGCAGCGTAAGAATTACTTCTCCAAAACTCTGGACAACTGAGCTAAATTTGACATGTACTATATACTGTATGTAAAAGATTCTTTCTCAAATTTACAGACGAACGAAATATTTTTGATCAGAGTAAAAGTTTCTTCCCCGAGGTGACCGTACACAAGCGAAAAATTATTGACCGGTGTAAAAGATCAGCGCCCGTACCTGCGAAACGTTTTGGACCAGCATAAGTCAATCAATCCCAAGCCAAGACTGCACACAAGGGAAACTGTTTTGACCAGAGTAAAAAATCCCTATTTTCCAGACAACAACGTCTGATGTCCCATAAGAAGCGTCGTATGTTATCAATGGACGGTACGTTCAGCGGGTTGACGGCAAATCCCGTGACCTCGCCACAGTCGCGACTACCGTTCCCAATCCGACCGATCGGCCTGAATCTGGAGATGCCCAGCTCCAGGGTGGCCAAGCGCATCTACCAGCGACGACCATCTAACAGTGACCAGCGTGTGACCAGTGTACCCAAGATATACACCGACTGTGCGTCGTCCGGTGGCCACAGCAGCACTGATGGGCTTGAAGAGGACGGCGCACAGCGGTCGAAGACATCCGTCGGGAACCTGGCAAGGGGACTCGCTGTCGATATGTACTGACTCAATTGCTGCTTTTCGAGCCTTTACTCATGTGGTGTGGTATAGTAGATTTCCAAATTCACTGCCGCACAGCAAAGTACGCCCCATAGTTAATGTCAGGTTCCAAACCCGAAAATCAACTTGTGAAACATTCGGACAGCCAACACACACGCAGCTTGCCAGCCAGCCAGGCAGCTGCGTGCAATGTTTCAGTACCGCGCATGGCTAGCGTTCGGGTTTATAACTTGACATTAACTATGGGGCGTATTTTACTGTGCGGCAGCGCATTTGGAAATTTACTATAACAATGATTTATAGTCCAGCCACGAACTCATGGGACGACTTATTGTGAAGTTGACTTGTACGGATCCAATAATGTTCCGGTTCCACGTATTTCGGAAATGAAAGAAAGAGAAACGCATGTGTTTTTAAAAACACGCTCTCCACCTCGGTCCGTAAATTCCCTTCTTTTGACTCCCAAAACATTTGTGTGTTGAACGACGTTGCTGTTCGCGTAAGCACGCAACAAATTGAGGTCAGCCAGCTGGAACTTGTCATCATCTCTCTCGGCCCAATCTCTTTCTTTTGTTTGCGAAAAAACGTGTAACCATCGCATTTTTTAATCTGGCCAAGCAAGCTTTAAAAAGAGTCGTCTCATGTGCTCGTGGTTGGACTATACTGGAACTTCATATTGAATGTTTCATTAGCTGTGGGGTAGTCAACAATAGCTACACTAGGGATGACGTGTTGGAAACTCATGCGAGAAGGCTTCATGTAGGCCAAAAATTTGGTAACGGGGTTTCGGACAGAGGAAATCCAAAAATGACCTCAACTTTTTAGTCTGGGCATGTTAGGTTCATGACGTTCGGCCAGTCAAATTTGGGTCCATAAGATTGGGCCCTGCGATTTCTTGGACCCACAATGTCCTGACCAAAAAATTGAGCCTGTTTAACCCTTTTCTGTAAACCTCGTTACCTAACTTTTGGCCTATTTGAAGCCTTTTCGCATGAGTTTCTCATACATCATCCTAAACATAGTCTAACTGTTTTTGGATAACCATGTAGATATCTGTTATCTGAACACATATCTGTTAACATATTTTTGTGCGCCATTTCTTGTCTGGTATGTAATTAAGATCAATGTGGAAATGTCTTGATCCATATTAGTCACAAAGTCAAACCCGATCCCGGTCCAGCGTGCCGGCAAAGTGCATGCCAGCCATTGATTACGTATGTATGGGTCCTAATTTGATTTACTCGTGGGCGGTGCGAAGAAATCAGCACGCACGTAAACAGCTCAGCCGGGGGGCGTCAACCAGCAAAGGTAAACAGATTCATTTACGCTGGAGCTTTCCGTTTCAAGCCACCACTCGTCTGAAAAAAATGGATAATGGTCGATATTAAACTTGGTGATCGGATCGGTGTATAAAAGTCACATTGATGTGACTGGGTAGTCACGACGTCAGATTGATGTAATCGGGCGACTAGGTAGTCACATCACGTGATGTGATCTGCTCTGACTGGCCCACCAATGGAGGCAGTCATGCGATTTGCGTTATACTGCTGCGGCATAACATTGTTTCTATATAATACACCCCTGCTTGTAACATCACCCAGCTGGCCATGTGCGTCTACTGCATGTTTGTGGGTGTGCCATACACAGTGTGCAACCAGTGCACGCCTCTCCTACAACACACTGGGTGATGTTGCAGACATATAGGTGTCTTAGGGCGGGCTAAGGTTGAATCCGGAAACCGGAATCCGGAAATATTTCCGGAAAACGCAATATTTTTGCATGTAAAGTTTTGCGTTTTCCGGAAATGTTTCCGGAGCCTTGAAATGTTTTGTATTTTTGCATGCAAATTATTTCCGGATTCCGGATTTAACCTAAGTTCGCCCTTATGTACAAGTTTCTAAGCTGCGTGTGCAACAGTTGTTTGTGAGCTAAACAGATCCGATCACATCACGGGATGTGATTACAAAGTCACATCACATCAATGCGACTACCTAGTCACATCCACATGATTAGGTAGACTGACCGATCTGATCCTATCACATCCGATCACCAAGTTTGTTATCGACCAATCTGACTGCAGACTGTTTTAAAATGGGCGTATTCGTGTTTCAAGGCTTACGCGAAGGCGGTTACTTCAACTCAAAGCAGCTTGCTCTTTGATTAAATGAAGCATGTCAGATTTATTGAATTTCCGCTTGGAACCTGTCGATGAAACTACACAGTAAACATTACGCCAAGCACTGTTTATCTGCCCATTTCTGCTGGTGCCTATAAACTTTAGCATTGGCATTATGATTCTTGGTCCCGGAAGCTCGACCACAATACTGACAAGAAAAAATACCGTAAAGGCCTAACTATACTTCGTTCTCTCAGAGAACAAAGAACAAATTCTCGCGCGCTGATTGGTCCACGTATGTTCAACAGCCAATCATCAGCGCGCGAGAATTTGTTCTTTGTTCTCTAAGAGAACGAAGTATAGTTATGCCTTAAGGGACATAAAAGAAATATGGTTTCCACCCACTACTAATGGACTGACATAAAGAATGATACTAGCTAACTCACACAGTTGATGTTTCACAAAACAGTGGTACCATGTAGAACAAAGATGTTGTATAATCCATACTGGTGCCCCAACATCAATTTTGAGCCATATTCCCGGCGCGTGCTGTTTTTGTTTTGAACCAGTACCCGGACGATTTCGAAACTTGATTCAGTCGTTTATTTGAATATTGGTTTTATGATTTAACTTTACAAAAATACACACCTGCGTAATTCGAGTAAGTAAAAGCCGCACTTACGAGCCCATCTGTCCGATTTTTTTTGTGTTTGGGATGCTTTGTGTCCAGTACCATGTGCATAACAAAGTATTCCTATTCCAGTACCTGCTAGACCAGAACCAGAAAAGTATTCTGTCATGTCAACTAGTTTCTGGCGGCCAAACAGCCGGGATGGTTCAAAATCTGATGTTGGGCATCAAATATGGATTTTACAACATGTTTATTTTTTTCAAGTTTCAGTGTTTTATGAAACATGCAACTGTATGAGTTAGGCCGTATTCACAATGCAAGCGGGTTAGCGGATTAGCGGGCGAGCAACTTTTCACACCCGCTAATCTGCTAATCCGCTGCACGCGTGTGCATTCACAATGCAAAGCGGATTAGCCTGTTAGCGGATTAGCGGGTCCGCTAATCCGCTTTTCACGATTAGAACTGGTTCTATTTTTTTTGCGGATTAGCACCGGAGGCGCACGTTCAGAAGTTTATTATTTGCCTTCAAAACATTTTCAGAGCATGAAAAAAGTGTATACATGAGCAGCTTATTCGCTGCTCTGCATCGGTCATGCCATAAAGTGAGTGATAAACCTAGCAGCGTGTAAACTGCAAGTCTGTGTTGGGCTAAACTACACAGTGCAGTGCTTATGATATCACACACGCGAAGGTCTGTTCGTGCATAAACACTGCGTCCTGAGGCGCATGTGGTCGAAGTTCGGCTAATATTACAATGGTCAACTCAAGTGGTCAAATCACTTCGTCAACTCACAGCCAGGGTTGGATTAAAAATTTTTTTTATTATCGAACTTTTTTTAAAAAAAAAACTTTTTAAATTTTTTTTAAAAAATCACTTTTTTTTATTCCGGACCCCCAAAAAATTGATTTCTAGAAAAATGAAATTTCTGAAATCATGTTACTCAAGTATGTTTTGAGGGACACTAAAGAGAACTTCTCCACTGACTTGCATGTTTATGTCGATCACCTGCGATCTAGCCCATTTGGTCATAATTTGAGAACCCGCCCGAAGGTAACTCTGTGGGCATATGACAAAGGGAAGACCAACCTTCTGTTTGTGAATTTGGGGATAAATTTGAAGAGAGATAAAGAGTTACACCACACTCATGTTGTGTGACAAAAGCAACAAATGACAAATCCACACAACTGCAAATAGGCGAGCAAAGTGGAGTCTGTCGATAGCTTACGTCGATAGCTCAATAACTGCACAGTATACGGTATGGGATGTCCTATATTATACGTGCAGCGATTGTTTGGGATGTCTGGGAACTGTATGAGTCCATTACAACGCCATTTTAAACTGAAATATAAGCGCCGCAGGCGATTTTTTGAGAATGATGAGCAATAAAACGCATGAAAACATACATTTCTACCTTAAAAAAGTGAGAAAATAACAAAAAAGGGGAAAAACAATAAAAAAAAGTGGACTTACTTTTTAAAATTTTAAAATAAAAAAAGTGGCCAACTTTTTTTTTATTTTTACTTTTTTTTTAATCCAACCCTGCTCACAGCAGTCCCAAATAAATGCGAGAAATAATACATGGCATTCGGGGTGAGTTGACGAATCTACAATGTAAGTTGACAAAGTGATTCGACCACTTGAGTTGACCACTCTAATCTACGCCTATGTGTTATTCGTGCTATTTTCGTGACCAGTGTTCCTATATTTCTGTTTATTGGTTGGAAATGCTGCAATCCAATGAAACATTTAGAATAACAACATTTGATTGATTTGATGCGTGTAATTTGCCATTTGTTGAACAAAGAAAAACAGAAACAACAAAATTTTAAAGTAAATCTACTTTTTCACCTAAACTCGGACAACGTGCATTGTGAGCGCAAACACTTTTTGCGGATTAGCGGATTAGCGGGTTAGCGGATTAGCGGGTCTCCAATTAGCTGACCCGCTAATCCGCTTTTTCAATTTCCATTGTGAATGCAAAAGCGTGCGCGAAAAGCGGGCCCGCTAATCCGCTAATCCGCTAACCCGCTAATCCGCTGCATTGTGAATGCGGCCTTAACTAGTATCGTCTTTTATGTCAGTCCCATTAGCATTGGGTTGGGAGGGAACCATATTTCTTTTATGCGCCTTAGGGCATCTTTCTCTCTCGATTCGTTCTTTCGTATCGTGCAAGCGCCAAGCAAAACCAAAACAGGGACGGAGCCTGCTGATGTATGTAATGTATACATGTATATGTATAGGCATCCCATTATTATCCATTTACAGCGAATGGGGCTCCAACCGGCAAATGGTGGAGAATCAAGTTTTTTATGTATAAACAAGTCTTCTAGGTAGACTTAAGCGAATTTTTGCCACTATAAATCCCCATGGGTTTCTCAAACGAAATTCAGTCTTCAACAATCCCATGTCCCTCTCTGCAATGAGTGATCAGAATATTTGTGACCTTTTGGTTGACCTTAAGTTGTGGTTCACTTGCATAAAAGCGTTTTGTTTGCCCATGTAATGCAACATATAGTATAGTCCGTCCACCAGCTCATGGCACTTTGTGTTGCTGCTGGCTGGTTTGTTCCCTTCCTCCACGTTCTAATGAAAGAGAAATTGAGTGTGACCGATTCTGCAAAAAAACTAAAAAAATAATAAAATGTGTCGAAAAAGATTGAATTCGATCAAATTTAAAATTAAATTAAGTTAAAATCGATAAAATACGTCGATTTCATAAAAACCACAGTTTAGGAGCAAAAATAATTTTTTTCGGAAACTCAATTTCTCTTTCATTAGAACGTGGAGGAAGGGAACAAACCAGCCAGCAGCAACACAAAGTGCCATGAGCTGGTGGACGGACTATACGTACGCATGTCTCCGTACAGTGTACTTGGCGAATAAATTATGGTCCTGTCGCTGATACAAAAACCATGATTTACATCCCGGAACAAATCTAGCTTTTTTCTGGAACGAAAACTATAGAAAAACTCCTACACATTGAGGTCCGGTGAGTTGGAGCCCACACACGGGCCCCCAGAGAGCAGCGCGCTTGATCAGAGCCACTTTGCCTGTTGCAGTGTGTGCGCGCGAATTTGAATTGGCTATGTATGTGTGTTTGGCCACGGAAAGGACTGTAGTAGTGTTGTTGTATGGTATTTGTGTTGAATGTGTTAAGCCTTAACTATAATTCGTTCTCTGAGAGAAGAGAGAACAAATAGTCGCGTGGTTATTGGCTGCCTGACTCCCGACAATCAGCACGTGAGAATTTGTTCTCTGTTCTCTCAGAGAACGAAGTGTAGTTAGGGCTTTAATCCATTGAGATAAACTTATTTTTATCTTATTGAGTCAAAAAACCGCACTTCTACCGAGTTTTAGTCCTGCAAGCAAGCTTTCAGGGTAAAAAGTCATAGTCGTGGTCTGAAACCGATCTCCTAGTGCAGCTATGTATGAAGTCGGCGATAGCACCATCGTGTTATTCGCGTGCGAAACCCCCATATGCGATATTAACCAGCGGTCAAGTAACGTTTCGCCTTGGCCCGTTTTTGGTGAAAAAAATGAGAAAGCACGTTTTGAAAGAAGTTTCAACAACAACTTGACCGCAATCGCGCATTAGGCATACGCAGCGGGATGAAATTTTGTGAGGAGCGGGCCGGCTGGCCTGTACAGGTTGTGTGGAAAATTAGGTCTCCAAAGTTAAATTTCGTCCAAATTGTGGTCGAAAGTTTCCGCTTGCGCAATATAAGGAATGAACCATAATCTCACTTAGCATTACCAGCTACCTACATACATACATAGCTCCGATAACCCATTTATTCAAGCCACGTCTAATCCCTCCAGCTTTTTCGAGCACGAAAAGGCGGCTATGATCGCGTGCGCTTCACTAATGAACTGTTCTTTCACTGTTTAGACACATAGACCGTCTATGCAATCATGGGACTCGATGACTCGTACGCGCATATTGCCTGGTCGGTGACATGACGCCCTGGATGGTCTATGTTTGTACATCACGCATGTTGATGCGATCCCAAACATTGCACGCAATTACAGTATCACCTCGGTCATACTTCATTGTGTCGTCCGTTGGCAAGGAATTGAATGAACAAAAATAAAGCTTGGCACAAATATCAGTAGGCACCCCAGGACTTCGCCGCTGCCCTCGTTTGTGCAACCTGTGTCTCTAAAAGATCTTCTAAACTTTGTCTGGTAAAACACTTGCTGTTACATTAGCTGAACCAGGGTTGGACTAAAAATTAAAAAAGCAATGTTTTTTTTTTAAAAAAAATGGTTGAAACGTTCAAAAATGGCTTTGTGGGGGTTATTTTAGCGCGACAAGTGTTTCTGCAGCTCATTGCCTGAATTCTCTGTGGTTTATGAATAAATCTTGCTTAAACTACAATACTACCGAGCAACCGCAATCGGTCCATATCAAGAACAGACTGATGGATTGCTCCGATATCACGAAAACACGCGGTCGTAAGTGATGCAGGCCAAGTCACAAAAGGGTGTCAATTAAAGTTTCATTTTTCGCGTTTTTGCGGTTTTCGAATCAAATTTGTTCAAATTTCACGTGATCTGAGACTTCTTTAAAAAAATTTTTTCCAACCCGGGGCTGAACTGTCCAAAGAACTGCGTAACATACAATCAAATCTGTGCTGCCCAAATTTCTTTGTCCTGAACCGGATGAGCCAGCACATGTACAGTATGTATGTATGTGATGTTATACATATCTTAGCGTATTTTGCCCTTTCGTGTGCACATTGGTGTTCGTTTTGCACTTGGTGGCCCTCAATCACCACACAGCGTTTTCTGCTGATGACAGAAGTGCCTGCAATTTGTACAAAACCATGATTAAACTCAGCATGGCAACTTTTAAGGTCGCCTGTATATGGGAGGCAATGCTTTTTGCCATACAAGACTACGTTTGTGCCAAGCATAGGCCGTTTGCATACCTATACATGCATACTCACTTTTCTGTTATCGAATATTCATGTGCATTGCTTAATAACATTGCTAAGGTACAGTAAGTCCCGCATAGAATATGTATAAGGAAGTCCAAAAGTAGCTTCCTATTGAAAAAGGGCGCGTCAGCATACTGCCTGCATAGGTACATATATAACTTCAGTGAAACATCAGCTCATCTGCCTATCGTTACCTGCTGTGTTGTGTGTGTAGAAACTGATGTTTCACCAGTATGCAAGCAGACAGCCGCGCGCGTGCAGCGTCCTTCCAATAGGAAGCTACTTTCGGGCCATACTGTATGTACATACATACATAGCTGTAATCTACTTGGCTCACACTCCCTGACAAAGTCAAGCCTTAGTGTTTATCACATCGAACTGTTTTTATTATGTCTGATCTGCTTGGCGGGGCAATCCCTGCGTGGGCGACCTTCACAATGCACGCGTACAAGTGGATCGCGGATCCAAAGGAAGGCGGGTCCGTGATCAGCTCTCCGCATTTGCCTTCACATACAAAACGCGGGTCAAAGGTTCTATTCCCTTTGGATCCGCGATCCGAACCACGCGTGCATTGCAAAGTTGTGGGGTGCAGATTATCATGTGCTCTTTACGAAGAATATTCACTGTGCGTAAAGTACGGGGTTAGTAGGTTAGGTAGGCGTCATATGTACAGGCACAAGGAATTCGTTCACAGGTTTCACATATTGACAAGACGATACACAAGGGCCGAAACGCCACGAACTCACAGCGGGTAGTTGAAAAGGTGAAGAAGCGCGTCGAGCGCATCGCTGATCCAAACAAGTCCGCAACCCGCGAACCGCTCTGCGCGTTTTTTGCCTTCACAATGGAAGGCTACGTTTTGCGGATTTTTTGGAACCGCGCTCTACGCGTGCATTGTGAAGGCCGCCTTAATGCGAGTGCATTACCAACAAGAACTCAATTCATAGTCCCAGTCGCGGGTTTTTGCGGGTCTAGGCGCACGCTATTACTCACTTGCTGTTACAAAGCCTTCGTTATTCACCGACGTATGTATGTAGATGTCGTCATTAGCAACGATATTCATATTTAAAACCCAAGTCACATAGTCATAAGTCATATTAGGTCCCAATGAGACAACACCCAGCACCTGTGCAGCATCGCTTACTTTGCGAAGCGCGGCTATATACCGAGTTCCATTGGCCGCCGTTTCAATTTAATTGCAAGTTCCTTAAGTAACCATTTCTAGAAGCAGCCGTCGCATTCTAGATAAATAAACTTAACTTTTATAAAACCTAACCGAAGCGCGAATGTCTTGATGCCTGTGCGCTTCGTGATCATGAGCTCATACTTGCGGACTAAAGAAGACCCGGTGGTGCACATCAAAGAAGCCGTAACGCCGCCGGAGGAACTGCAGATTTCGGACATTGTTTATCAGGTAATTTAAAGCTGCTGGTCAACAACCCATCGACCTCGCTTAATCTTGGGGGCAGTGCACATTAAGAAAGGTGGGATATCGTGTTACTCGACTCTGACTTGGAGAGTCGATTCGCTGCTTCCTGATGTTTCACGGCCAGTTTGAAGTTTGCCCCTCAGTGAAAAAAATGCAAAAGTTATGCCGGCTTCCCGTGGAAAGCACAATTCACGGCGACGTTTTAGAATTTCAGAATATCAAGCACCAACGTTTGTTTCATCAGTATGATATACAGCTTTGCAGGAAACAGCTTGTATCCTGAAGGAGAAGTTATTTAGTTCCAAAAACCTGGTGTTTTTTGGTCACCGTTTTCTTCGCCGATAATTTTAAGCATCTGCGATTGACCAGCAAATGTGTTGATCGGACACAAAAATCCTTTAATTACTGTGTACATAAGCTGTGCTTTTGAGTTCTCTGCACCAAACACAGCTAATACAATAATTCGGAAAACATGCGCAAGTCGGTCATTATGAGCGCGCGCGCTCAAAAACAACGTGCAGATTCAAGCACTCAAAAATGTTTTGTCTTTTTTGGGGTCACGCACGCCCATAATGACCGACTTGCGCATGTTGTCCGAATTATTGCGTTAGCTGTATTTGGTGCAAAGAACTCAAAAGCACAGGTTATGTACACAGTAATTAGAGGATTTTTGTGTCCGATCCACACATTTGCTGGTCAATCACAGGTGCTTAAAATTATCGGCGAAGAAAACGGTGACCAAAAAACACCAGGTTTTTGGAACTAAATGACTTCTCCTTCAGGATACAAGCTGTTTCCTGCAAAGCTGTATATCATACTGATGAAACAAACGTTGGTGCTTGATATACTGAAATTATTAAACGTTGCAGCGAATTGTCTTTTCCACGGAAACCCGGCATAATTTTTGCATTTTTTCACTGGGGGCAACCTTCAACCCGGCCGTGAAACATCAGGAAGCAACCAATCGACTCCCCAAGTCAGGGTCGAGTAACACGATATTCCACCTTTGTTCAGGTGCACTGCCCCCAAGATTAAACGAAGTCGATGGGTTGTTGACCAGCACCTTTAAGAAAATGCATTGAGCTGCTGTAGATATTCTTGTAAACTTATTTTGTTTTTGCTTCAGACCAACCAGCTGCAAGGCAATGTAGCAGATATCGCCGACAACCTGCATGTATTGACCATGCTGTGCACTGGACTGCTCATGATCAACGGAGCCATAGTCACATTGTTGCTCATATTGGTGTTTGTCCGGTAGTGCCTTTCGTGTCCATGTCGTTTTTCTTTGGTCGACGTCAAACTTGGGAACTGCCTTGGTCACGGTGCTTTTTTGAATTGTGGATAATCATGGAGAGTTACTGAAGGTTGTATTTTAAACAGCGGATAGACAGGTGATAAACAAGCTTTACGCGGTCGAAATCACAATCACCTGTCGGTTAACAATATCCCAAATTCAGAAGCATAGACAAGAGTCAAACAGGTGCGATTCCATTTACGATGCGCGTCACCCAGTTTGATACCAAACTTTGTTCAGAGACAAGACGACTTTGTTTAGTACCTAACGCGCTTGCCTTGGGGACAAAGTCGCAATCGAATGCAATCGTAGTCAACTTTGATGCACTCCCAACTCACAGAGTGACCCGTTGGTTCCACATGACTGCGCGTCGTCGCGAGCACAACATGTCAGCAGCACATCACCAGAGCATACGGACATTGAGTGATACTGGCGTTGCATTGACAAGACACAACAGCTACGGGTCGCGCGCTCGCATCACAATACAACCGATCGATCAGGAGAAACAAGCTCTGGTTGAAGGTTAGGACACTGATTCGGGTCTCCCGTTTCAAAATGTGTACGCAGTCACAAAAGACAACATCATAGATTTGGTAATCGGATTGGTCAAGGATTTTTTATACTTCGGATATTTTGAGAAATTGACTACTACTTTCAGCTATAGTTCACCGACTGACTGGACTGTTTAACCAAGACCACTGGCTGAAGTTTTTCCCATAGTGGCGGTTTGTTCTCACGGTGGTCAACCTATAGGTATGTACATAGCGGCATCAATGCATGTCGAAATGTAAGCTTGATGTTATAATGCCCCGTGACGAACAGGCCCCATCCGATCATCAAGTTTGACATAAGAAGAAAAGTTGCAGCGGTAGTCGAGCGACAAAAGAAGGACGCCGTAGTGGAGAAAGGTGACAGTGACGGAAACAAAGACAATCGCGGAGATGAGGACGTCCCGCCGTACGAACATTCGAATTCTGCTATCTCACTGGCAAGTCAAAAACGCTCCGGCTCAACGCACAACTGGCAGACACGGTTAGGCTGGTTTTTAGAAGGGAATGAACCTGGGTGATCAACCTAATCAGGTACACGCGCCACGTCACATTGCTCGTTGGGTGGACATCTCGAAGCATACTGATGCCCCTAGTTTTGACCAGCGTAAAAGTTTTTATTGGTTGCCTGTGAACAAGGCTTGCTTACGCTAATCAAAATTAATGGTTTCAGTAAATCTCGAAATTTACCGGAATAAAAAGTCCCATGGTAATCGAGGCAAGACCAGAATGGACCAACCACCAAGTTTTATACATATACCCATACATACCGACCGTGGCGAAAAAAACGAAGTTTAGTTTGAGTTAAAAATATGCAAAAACGTGTTTGTCAGCCAGCAACGCATGATGTCGCGTCGACGTCGTCATCATCGACCGAGTGACCAATCCAACGACATCAAAGTGGACGAGACGGATATTTTCACGGAGATGGGCCAGCGCTCAACAGCAGACTTTGCGGACAGCAACCATGTGAATGAGGCTGGCCAGTCACCAACGTGTCAGTCGCCAAACGGCAAACAGTCGCCTCCGCGTGTCGGCAGTCGAACACGACGGCATCAGGCGCCGCACAAGTCGAAATCGACGGCCAAAATCTTTCAGGATTTGTTGCTTGATCAGGAAAAGGACCGGGAAGAAGATGATATTGTTGAGAACGGTGGCGAGCCGATTTATGTGAAGATGTCTGCTGCCGATCAGTGAACGTGTTTCTAATGTTCAAATTATATTTTCATTTCCGTGTTGCAGTTTAATTTCTGATCATTGTAAAAAAATGAGAGGAATAGCAATAAGTGGAGCAAACATAATCACTACGCACTGAAGTCGGACTGAGATCGTCATGAATTGCAAGAGACTAGATTGGCTTGGTAATATACAGCAGGTAACAAACATCAACAATTTTAGAGTGAGACCGATTAATTCCCGCCATACAAGTGATGTTGACGAATATAGTCGAGTACAGAACTGTCGAGCCAATCCGAGTTAATTGTGCCAGCAGAAAAAAGTGTTGCTCTGAAACATTGGAACTTTTCAAAACGTATAATGTCATACTAATCTTCACACGAAGTGCTGATGTCCCTGACTGGACTGACCTGATAGCTGTTGAACTGCAGTCCCGAGACACATCGTCACAGGGCACAATGTGGATATTATTCTGGAAAGAAAACCATGTGTGCCAAATTGAATGGTTTGAAGCAGATAGTTTCAAACTGACCTTGTACTTGCTCAAAATTGGCGATTGGTCGATGAGTGATTCAATATTGACATCGTTTCGTTCAATCACAACCAGACCATACTCACGCACAAATGATTCGAGCTGAAATTAAAAAATCAAAGATCAAAACTAGTACTTATTATTAAATTTAGCAACAACCGCACATGCTCATCGCTGTACAAATTTGGCGTAAAGAACGACGTGACGATATCAGCCCCAATGATCAACATCAGTCTCTCGATTCCAGAGCCAGGTGAGGATAGCAACCTGATGGAGTGATGTTTCAACAGATCGGCTGTTCGGATCCATTCCGATTGACGAGCCTCCCAGTCACTGACGCTGAAAAAATGAAGAAAATGACCAAAGCCGCTGATATTTTATCTTTGTACAACTAACGCAATCCAGGAAATTCGCTCAGTTGCCAATCTGGCCATGGCAAGTCTGTGAACGGCAGGCACCAGGCCATCTTTGCGATATGCATCACCGGCAGGACTGATTATCGCTTGTACAACGTTGATGCCACTTTGTGCCAGATGTGCACGTGCCAGTTCTAAAAAGACCATTTTACAGTGATGCTACCCAAACGCACACAATATCAATATCTTCCTTAAATCATATTTAATTTTACTAAATGAAGAAGAAGAAAATGAAGAAAAAGAAGAAATCAAAAAAACCAACCAAGCATTCGAACGTGAAGCTTATGGATCGGATTCAACGAACCAATAAGCAGCAGAGCAACACTTTTGGGTGCCTTGATATTCAACGTTGGCATGGACAATGTTTTTGTGAATTTAAAGACAACCATAAGAATGATTTACGACTCCAAGCGTTACAATTCTAAAAGTGAAACAAGTATCAATATTTTAGTTGGTCAATGCGAGCTCCCTGTAATAGGCGGGTAGGGTAATGTTCCATCTTATACAATGTGGAGCAGCAGCTCGCCACTCGCTTGAATGAACGTGGCAAGTGGCATATCTGGTTCGCTGCGTCCGCTGTGGCTTTCTGCTCCAGAGTAAAAGAAACCTGAGAATCTCATTTCATTTTCCAATCACCAACGGATTTCCAACTTTTCTGCTTGCCATCATATCCGCCCTATTCCGTTGTGAAATCACTGTGGTTTTGCTGATCTGTTTTTTGTCTGCAGATCGATCGAGTTTTTTCAGGCGCAAAACCTAAACTGGATAACTTTTACAAACAAATACGCTGAAATGCCGGGTGTGAATCTGGGTCGAGGTGTAGTGATGCCGATGATCGGCTATGGCACCTGGCAAGTCAAAGATCCCAAAGTGCTCGAGTCGTGCATTTGACGCCGCTTTGAAAGTCGGATATCGATTCATTGACACTGCAATCGCTTATGGTTTGGATTTTGTTTAATTTTACGTTCTTTTCTTGCTTTCATAGTCTGAAAACAGAATTTTTCAGAAAACGAAGAAGAAATCGGCACGATTCTGCAGGGTTTATTGCCGAAGCACGGGCTGACGCGAAAAGACATCTTCATCACCAGCAAGTTGCCGCCAAATCGTCAAGGTATTGAATATATCTAGTTATTATTTGTAAACGGCGTTTTTTGCCAATTGCCGTGCTTCACTCCGTTTATCAATACATATTCAGGTAAAGCAACCGAATCAGTTGCTGAATCCCTGAAGAAACTCCGTACCGACTACATTGATCTGTTTCTGATTCACTGGCCGGGCATTTCACTCAAGTCAGGGCCGGATGCAAAACAGAAGCGCGACAAAAGCTGGGAGCAGCTGGAGTCCTGCGTTGGTCGGTGGCTACGATATTTTACAAATCAGAAGCCTTCACCACTTGAAAAATAAACAATTACTTTTTCAAAAATTTAGATTCGGGTCAGCTGCGCGCAATCGGCGTGTCGAACTACGAGATCAAGCACCTGGAACCGATGTTGTCGAATCGAATCAAGCCGGCCGTCAATCAATGTGAATTCCATCCACATTACGCCACGTTGGATTTGAAGGATTGGTGCAATCGAAACGGCATTCATTTCCAGGCCTACAGCAGTCTCGGCAGTCCGGTTGGTTCATTTGATTTTGTTAGATTGTGATTTGTTCAAATTTGATTTCAAACTAATTGATATTTGTAGATCGCCGGCGGATCGCTTCTGAATGATCCGATGGTTCTGCAATTGGCCAAGGAGTACAAGTGCACGCCTGGACAGGTGGGTTGTGATCGTCTTTGTGACCGATTCGAATGACTTACTAAAACGAGCTCGTTGATCAGACACGTACCCTTGCAGCTGCTGCTGGCCTGGTCTCTATGCCAGGGCGTGAGTGTGCTGCCGCGAAGCACCAAACCGGAGCGCGTCGCTGAGAATTTCGGCGCCACAAATGTGCAATTCAAGGCTGACGACATCCAGAAACTCGCTGGACTGTCGGGAAAGAAATATTGTTGGGATCCGAAAACGATCGAGTGATTCTCATTCTAATGATGCACCGATTCTAACTTATTCATTTGAAACAATCTGCTTTGTTTATTTTATGTCCTTGGGAGTAGAGCGATTAATCTCTAGGGCATCATATTTTATTCACGTCACAACATTTTATCTGTGATTTTGAGGGACCGAACTGTACCAAAATTTTGTTTCCAACGGGTGTCGCATGCGTCAGCACATTGTTGATAATTGCCATTTGACTTATGCAGTAGGAGCTTACCGTAGTGCTTAGTGTTTTCTCTCTTTCTTAAATCCGCCATCAGATTGTTTGTCTTGCAACTGCATTTAAGATATATACATACTGTAAGTACATGGGTACAAATCCAGTGCTAAACCACAACAGCCAGTTGAGTGTGAGGGCGCGCTGCACTTCAAAAAGTTTTGTGTTTGTTTAGCTTTCAAGTGCGTGCAGCCCACCTTCTGATTATCACCAACTTGCAACAAAGCCAGTCTGATTTATAACCTGCGTTTTTCGTCTTTGTGTTCTGAATCAATAAACAAGTGACACATGGAAGCATTTGTTTTCAGTCACAATCTTTTATGCCAAAATCATCAATCCCATTCTCGATCCCACTTTAGTCATGTATCCAAATGAGAACACCCCGTTTCTGGATTCGGATCCCGAGCGCGGACTGCAAGTGTCAGATGATGAACACGAAATCAATGAAACTGAACAAATGAACCGGCATGTTGTCAACACATCTGATTCAACGTCACCCGAAGGCATGTCGAATGCGCGGTCACGTGACGTGCCACAGTCACTGCGTCGTGTGGTGGACAGTGTCGATAAGATCTGTCAGTGTGGTTTGGCTGAGCTCTGGGCAACCAATTTTCAATTTTATGAACATAATCTTTGGCAATCAACTATATTTAGTCTGCAGCTACGCGATCATTTGCTGCATGGAGCCAGCTGTCGGTCATATTTTGTACGTCAATGACAAATTTGAGGAAGCGACCGGATATACTAAAGAGGTGCGTTGTTTTTCCAATCCGGTAGCACGTGTCACAATATGGTCCGAGTACGCTTTGTCTGAACCATTATCAGGAAATCCGCACCAACTGGCAAGCCACCCTGATGCCATCCAAGACGCAGCCGAGTCACGGCGCTGCCGAACGACTTCGTTTCCTCCAAGCCATCGATGCGTACCTGCCGTGTGCGGCCAAAATGGTGCTGGAAAGCAAATCAGGTTGTCCTCAAGCCCCAAGTTGGCGTTCGAAATGACGAGCGCAACCGGGTGATCCCAACCCATCATGTATTGAATATAACAGGGCTTCACAGAATCTAAATAAGTGTCGTAATCGACGTTCTCTCATGTCTCATTCACTATCGCTCAGGACAGCTACACTTTGCGCACATCACTGTGCAACCAATTAACGGCGAGCATGGCTTGCCTTGTCTATTGGTATTGGCGATCACCAAAATATCAGACGGTAAATTTGCTTACCTATGTTGAAGTTCTGGCTTTCCATCTTTTGAGACTGATTTCCATCTCCGCTCTGCAGCTGGTTCAATGGAATCGCTCGACGTTTCGGAAGTGCTGCAGTTCGGACGCAAGAGTTCGGGAAGATTGAGCGGAATCAAGAAAAAGAAGACGAAAGTTTGTGTTGATTTCGGGTTGACTAATTCTTCACAGATTCACCACCTGACAAGATGGCATACACAGATGAAATGTCCGCTACCACTGATTGACGGCCAAGGTTCATTCAAGGAATCCTGGGATTGGCTGACACTCGTCGCCACTGTCTATGTGGGCGTGGTATGTAAGTGTGCTGCTCTTATTTGTTTAGCAGCTTACAAATCGGCTTTCGAATGCCAGGTAGCGCCGTACAACGCAGTGTTTCTGGACGAACAAGTCACTCCGGCAGTTCGGTTCAGCATTTACGCAATTCTCGTGATTTTTTGCTTTGGTTGGGAAAGTTAATGCCCACTTTTCCCTCAATCTGGACAGCCCTTTTGATCAACGTCGCTTTAACACAGACATTGTGATCAACTTTCGTTGCACGTATCGCGGCAAGCTCGGCGAGAGCGTGCAAGACTCGCATCTGATCGCTCGCAATTACTTCACATCATGGTTCATCATCGATGCCTTGTCTGCACTGCCCTACGAATTGATTGGGTACTTGATTCATGCTGATGAACATGATGTTGTGGTGAGCTCGCCTTGATAAGTCAGGTCGCATTGGTCTCTAAAGATCTGACTTTGCAGCACCGAGCAGTCCAGTTGCTCAAATGCCTGCGACTACTGCGTCTAATCAAGATCACCCGATTCTTAACCGAATACTCGCAACATTCGTCCGTAATTCTCGTTATCAATATGACGTTGTATGTATTGCTCGCACACTGGTTTGCCTGTATATGGTTCTACATCGGAAGGTGGGAACTGATAATACTTCGTAATATTAAAATATTACCTGAGCAAATTTCATTAAACAAATATTTACTGCCGCTTGCCATGGTATTTCAGTCACGAATGGCACAATAACGAACGAGAGTGGAACATCGGTTGGGTCTACCAACTGACAAGGAATGGATTGCGCGAGTTTCTGAGCAACAAACCCAAGGACTTTGTCCTTTACCCAAAACATCTACAATGGTATTGGAGCAGCATGTACTTCAGTCTCACAATGCTCACAACGGTATGAAAGTTGTCCATCAGCTTTTTAGATTCTTCTATGAGCATTTTCTTCAATCCTGACGATATTGTGACATGCACTACCGCAATTGTAGGTCGGATTCGGCAACATGGCTGCCAACTCTGTGCTGGAGAAAGTCGTGTGCTGCATTGCAATGCCAATTTTTGGTCAGTTGTTGTTTAATTGTGTGAGATATTAGGTAAATCAACGGAGAAAACAATGACCAGATCGCACGTTGCAGCTCTGATGAACGCGGTTGTGTTTGGCAATGTCACTGCAATCATACAACGGATGTATTCAAGGAGATTCGCTTATGACATAGCAGGTATGCTGAAATATGCATCTTCTTGCGCTTTTTAAAACTTGTTGTATGTAACTAGCCCTTCAGGCAACGAACTGAAGGACTTTTATCGAATCTACAACGTACCGAAGCCGCTGAAGAAGAAAATTAATGATTTCTATGCCGCGTTCTGGACAGTGAACAGGGGCATCAACGTTCACAAAGCAAGTTGAACACAAGTTCACCAATGATTTTTCAACAGTTGTCAGTCTTTATGTAATATCATGGGTTTCCTTACTGTTTAGATCATGATGAAATTCCCCGACGGTCTGAAGGCTGACATTTGCGAGCACATTAGTGCCGATTTGCTCAAACTCCGCCCGTTCATGAGCATGACCATGGAATTTAGACGAGCGATCGCTGTCAAGGTACGTATGTAAGCTTGCGATTTTAATTCATATAAATCATCTTTAAGTATTATGACCGTTTTAAACAGCTAACGATTAAAAACCAGTCAAATTCACAGATTCAACATACTTTTGTGCAATTGAACGAAGTGATTTTGTCAAGCGGCGATGTACCACAACATTTGATCTTCATCGTCAGCGGAGAGCTGGAGATCCGACAATCAAACACTGGATTCGTCATGCACGTCGGTGAGAAGAATTGATCTAAAAAATCAAAAACATTTAAAATTATGCACATAACTTAATGATGCTAACAGGTCGAGGTCAACTAATCGGCGGCGACATCACACGAATCACACTGTCGCACGCCAAATCCCAGTTCGAAGTGCTGGTATCCAGCTGTCCGTGTGAACTGCGCCTGCTGCCAATCAGATCTGTGGTCGATTGTCTGCACAAATACCCAGAATTGGCTGTGTTGTTCGCAACACTGCTCGATGCTGAATTGGCTGTGGATCTGGTTGCACAGGTTTTTTCACAATTTTTCATGGGAATGTACATAGTTATAGGATTGACCAATACAATTCCTCCCCCTCAATAGTGACGTGATCGGAACCGGGCATTCACTACTGTGTAAAATGATACGTGGGACAAAATTGCGAAACATACTGTACATGGCGAGTCACTGTGAACTGTGCATTGGGCTTTCAGGGCTGTTTCGCAAACAATGCTGCTGAAAGTTCACCGAAGGACCTAGCACAATCACAGAGCGACGATGGTTGGAATTCATAACCTTTTTTATCACAATGGATTCTCAAACAATTCTTATGATTGCAGAGGAAAAGGCAAATTCAATCGCAGACTTGACGGATTTGGTTACTGAGATCAAGACGCTCAAACATGACATGGCTCAAATGACGAAACTATTGCAGTTCTATTCTAAGCACGCCGAGATAAGAGTGTGACCTGTTTCTCGTTAATTCGTGCCACTCAGAACGAAAACAATATTGATAATACCTGTGGCTTTCTTTGTCATTGTTTATCATCCATTTTTTAGCGTACTGTAAGTGTTTTTGATTGGAAGAAATACAAGCCAGTGGAGGGAAGGAGGTTAAAGGATCACTGGACTGGACACCGATCCCTTCGAATCTGCTTGCATCAACCCAACCGAATTAACTTACGTATACCGTAGAGTAGTGCGTACTTGAAAGGCTCAAGGGTCCTTACTTGTGTGGCTTTTGAGGACAGTGCCCCCCACATGTCTAATCACATTAGTATTGAACAACACTGTCTAAACATTGGTGGCACTTGCCTTTTCATGGCTGTTTTATGACCTAATGCCCCAAACGAGTGTGTGTGCAAAACCAAATTAGAAATTTTAATTTTGGTGTAAGCGTTTTGCCCACGAGGTTTTGGGATAACGTATGCATGGTTGCTGGTTGCATGCAGTTTGCATGTGCCGAATCCAATCTCACAACGATGCGGAATGGTCACCACACCAGTTTCCTGATTTTTTCATCTCGCCGCTTATTCCTGGGCATTTTAATCTCAATGTTGTTTTGTTTACTCTATAACTTCATGGCTGCCGAAGCATGCGACGCATCGTATGTAATTGAGTCCACGTGTAAATTTAAGTCCCCACAAACTGGCGGGACCGCAGTGAAACTTCGTTATAGGCAAGTTCGTTATGAGCATAACTTCACCTGATGCATACTTGGTGTGTCCCGAAAAATTCGCACACTAATACACGGGGCGAAACTTGGAGCGGTGATGGTCTTTTGGACCACTCGATACATCGCAAATTGCATTTTGTTTATGCCCGGGCTTAACCACCAGCTCATTATAAGCACAAATTCACTTTATGCATGCTTTTGGGCATGTGCCGTTGAGACGTTTACAACGAAGTTTCACTGTAAACCAATCAATCCCCTGGCGTTGCGAATATAATAACTTTGCAAATATACGCTTATTAGCAGCTTATTAGTTTGTTCGCCTGCATGCAGACCATGCAGCGGACTGGCTGCATCCTCAAGGTTTTACGCTGGCAGCCTCTGCCTGAGCCGAGCTTGGCAACAAAGCATGCTCGGTATCGGTTTCACTTGCACGTAGGCACAAAACAGGGATACTTTTTGGACATCTGGTTTGCATGAGACTGACAGTGGCAGCATAATCAGTCACGTCGTTATATTTGGGTGCTTTGAATGTCTAGGGCAACGGTAATTTTACGTGCATTTTGTGACACTATTTCTAGACTTTGACGCGCGTAACGACACGTTGGCATTGTAGCCGCGCTCGGTGACTCTGAACTTGACCAGGTGCCATGCTTGCATGGTCCAAATTGCACCAGTGTTGGTTTCAGGTCACTTTTTCCACACAAATGAGACTTCGTCAGCCTCCGATATAATTTGTCACCGGCTGTCGTCAGAAATGATAACTTGATTGAACCCCAGATTTCAAAAAGAACATTAATTTAGATTTCTTTGGACTTTTGCCATCGAGACTTCAAGAATGATGTTTGCCACGCATCGGCTTCGTCAACTTTTTATGTACATTTGTCTGGCGTTCATTGTAATCGCGTTAATTGAGCCAAATATTATCCTGAACCTGTTAAGTATGGACGTAGCACGATTAAAGAGGATAAAAGAGCTCGCAGTGCAGCTGAAGCAACATCAAATGCAACTGCAGCAAGAAAGGCAGCAAAATGCTCAAGTTCAGGTGACAATTTTTCTGTTTAACTTTAAACGACAGATTTGCAAACTGTAATTTTAGGAACAAAGCAATTCATGGATTCCCGATTCCGTCAGATGGCTGGCCGATGCTGTTATGGAACCAGCTGATGTTTCACACAGCAATGAAACAACTGAAGTCTTTGCACCACCAGGCCCAACAGAGGAAATTGGTGCGGGTGGAGGAATTTAGATAAAAATTGGCACTGGGGTTCAAATTGAAACATCAAATTCAGGGTCCGAAATGCACTCACCTCCCGGTGTACAGGCAAATCCAGCTGCACCACCTAAACCATTCGAGCCGCAAGCCACTGGCAGTGTCGGTCCACAGTTGTCCGAATCAGGGACAAATGCTTCCGTTATGACTCAGAACCCAAGTGGGTCCATACGAGAACTTACGGGAAGTGCACCAATTAAGGCGTCCCGAAATCAACCACAACCAGCAGCCCAAACGTCGAATTCAACGGCAAACTTGCCCGAAGCTCCAATTGTGGTCGGCATTGGTCGCGGACCGAGACCAAATTCTGAATCAACACAGACAGCGGCAGCAGTAGGTCCAGCCAATCAGCTTGCACCCACGGATTTGGCGGCAAACTCAAATTCATCGAAACACGACGGTTGGGTGACGTGTCAATTCAAGGGTGGCCGCTTGGGCAGCACAATGTTCGCATACGCGTCGCTCTATGGGATCGCCACTTTGAACAATAAAAAACCGTACTTGACGTCCAGAAACAACTTGTGGACCGATTTGGCCAAATATTTTGACGGTATGGTATTTGTCCCTCTCCGTCATTGAGGGTTTCATGCGTGAATGTTCTTATCAGACTTTATAGTATTTCTTGCAGGTTTTACTTTGATTCAAACGATGGACCAGTCGATCAATCTGATGCACGTGCACGAGCCAGGCAGGGCGCACTCGGTGCATGGCAACATCATAAAATTGCCACCGGGACGAAATGTGCACATCACTGGATTTCTTCAGGCTTGTTAAATTATTTTGTTTAATTTTGACAAACGATTCAACATTTTTATGATTCTTCTGCAGGCATTCCGATATTTTGCTCACGTGAAAGACATTGTTCGAAAGGAGATGCACAAATTTAAGCCCGAAGTGAAACAACCGTGTCTGAAAGCGTTTCGTGAGGCACTTGGACTGAAGGAAGGGGAGGTATACAGTTCCAAATTATGTAGTTTAATTTTTTAATTTGAGTCATAATATAATTCTAAACTCTAAAAACCTACATTTCAGTCCACTGAGTGTCTCGTTATCGGCATTCACTGTCGACGAGGTGATTTCGCACGGAGTGACAAGAAGAGCTTCGGGCATTGGCCAGCACAACCGGAGTATGTGAAGAAAGCGATCGATAAATACAGAGAAAAGTCGGTGACGGTTTATTAGCGATTATCGTAAACGGTATCAATCTTGGTAATCGGGCAGCAGCATCACTGCTGGTCGCTTGACCTAAAAATTGCTGATAATACTGTCTTATTTTCCACCACCATGATAAATGATCATGAACAACAGTGGGTTCACCGAACGCCAATTGAAATTATAGTTGCAGCAATAAATGTCGCAATGTCCCAAAAACACAAAAATGTTACGTAGCAGACCGGACCGATCATCAATTTTAATATTCCATTCCATATTTTTCGACAAGGAAAACAAACTTGCCACTCAGCACATGTCTTCTGAAACATTAGGTTCTCATCGGCTAAATGTCTGCGTTTCCTCGTCTACGGCAACGGGTACGAGTGGGCGATTGAGAGTTTCAGCAACATGACGGATGTGAAATGTGTGCCGCAATCGGAGAACCCCGCCGTTGACATGTGCATGCTTGGACAGTCGAATCATTCCATTATAACCACTGGTTGGTCTTGGTGTGTATCCTCTTCATAGCGACATGATTGGCATCAATTTTCGGTCGCCAGAGAACATATTCATAACGTGAAGTCGTCATTTCGAGGTCGCAGATTGGAGAACAGAATAGCGTGGAAAAACTTCCCCTTCTAGAGGATTTTACTGCATCAAACTTGTAAAAGTGAACGAAATTTTAATCAGCCCGATTTCAGGCACCTACAGCTGGTGGTCTGGTTTCCTCACAGGTGGACACGTGCTTTACCAACGTGAATATGCGCGACCCGGCTCGGCACTTTCACATGAATACACCAAAGACGATTATTTCCCGCCAGAATGGGAATCCTGTTGTTAGGACTTAGTTTATCGGTTTTTGTTGCTGTTTTACTCCATAGAAAACTTTTACACCTGCATATCTCAGTTTTGATCAGCGTGAACCAGAGGTGGATTTATTTAGAAATTTGTGGATGTATACCTACCCTTTCATGTCTTTGAAAACTGTTCACTGTGATATATTCATTTGTGATATATTCATACGTGAAACTATTCATTTGTGAACTCAGCTCGATCTCATCAATCACACTGTTGTCATATTGTGCTCATTGTTGTTCACGTTGTTCGTTCTCATATCCCCGAATTCCGAAAAATAAGTTCTGGTTGTTTCTACCATTTTCAGTAACGTATTCATTCTTGCTATGCATTCGGACCCGAGCACAAAGCCGGTCACAATCTTCAGACAGCTTCGAAAAACACAGCATGGCCGAATACACAATGCAGCGGTTTAGCGTGTTAGCGCGTTAACGCATTAGCTGGTTGCGGATTAGCGGGCCTGCTTTTTGCGCAACATTTACGTTCACCATGGAAATTTGGAAAAGCGAATTAGCGGGCCAGCTTTAGAATTGCGGACGTCGGGCGTGGGGTGGTATCATAACACGCTTGACGCGTGGGATCACAGTAAGCGCAAACCGGATGTGCACGCACATGTTAACAAAAATAATTAATGTCATAAATGTCATATTGGTCAAAAGCGTTGTCAACAGCTGGTCTGAGTAATCACGCTGCGTGTGGGACAGTTGTTGATGCGCTTTTGACAAATAGGACATTTATGACAATAATTGTCTTTTGTCGTCAAACCGCGGTGAACTTGTGTCACTGTCAATAGATTTCACAAATGGGAGATTCATAGCCGCAATTCAATGCAAAAATTTTTTGTGGGACATTCCGGTTTACCCTTTAACTCCTAAAAGTACATTTATTCTCGCATTACCACGTTTCGCAAGGATCTTAGCTGCGAAAGGCCACTGACTTTGAACATAAGCACCGGAAAAGCACAACTATTTAAAGCGTAAACAAGCACTGGACAAAAGTAAGTTTTCGGATAGCCCACCACCTTTTTTAACCTGTGTGCGTCCTCCTTGACTGCGCAGTGTCTATTATTATTTCTTTCTTTCTTGTCCGCATGGTCAAGAAGTGCTCTTTACGCCCTCGTGCAGTTCTTGATGGCATGTGGACACTTGTTGACAAAGACAAAAATAATAAATGTCTTTTTTGTCTTTAATGTCTTTTTTTGTCTTTAATGTCTTTCGTGTCAACAACTATGACTACCACGCTGCGTATAGGACAGTTGTTGACATAAAGACAAAAAAGACAAAAATAATTGGATGTCAACAACTATGCATTACCACGCTGCGTATAGGACAGTTGTGGACATAAAGACACAAATAGTTGGGTCTGGGTGCCGGGTTGTTGTCAGAAAGCGAGTATTTTACCGTACATTAGTAGTTGTAGTAGTAGTAGTACTTTATTTCGTTTCAGACACGAAAAGGGTAAACATCAACAACCGCTCGAGGCGTGACAGTAACGACGAATACCTAGGTTTTTACAATTTAGCCGGCACCAATTACATAAAGAGTTGGAGTACATTTGCATGAATATAATAATTCAATACTATAATGACAATGTTACACAACTGACACACACAATAGTATTTACGCGCGCATGCAGCAGCACACGCCATTTTCTAAACAAAACGTACACTTTGGGCGACTGTCATACTTTGGTGACCGCTTTTTAATTTATTCAGTTTTCATTTGCTGCTTGATATGACACTTTTCTGCACTGATGCAAAATTTGGGGATGTTTCAACTCACGACTGCAGAGGATAGAGGCATTCATTGATGGCAGTGATGTGGCGTGCAGCCTGTGTGTGTTGAGTGCCATGAGCTGGCGGATTGCCTATACCAGCAACCCCGGCAAGGTTGTTCCCGAAACTGTATTGGGTAAGCGTGGGAGGCATCTTTCACTCAAAATTTTATTTCATGATCGGTGTTTATGATCTAACTCATGTTGATAATCTGAACGACAAAAGACATACATGTGGGTTATGATGGGAATGCACTTGAAAATCACAACGGCATTGCACAGGCTTGGAAGTTAATCAGCTGCTTTATTTTTTCCTTCCTTCGTTCACTACAAACATATAGCAAACCCTAAAACTCGATTTCAGACTCGAAAATCTCAAGA
Source organism: Rhynchonema sp. JSB1_4 (assembly GCA_030248065.1). Lineage (NCBI taxonomy): Eukaryota > Metazoa > Nematoda > Chromadorea > Monhysterida > Xyalidae > Rhynchonema > Rhynchonema sp. JSB1_4. The sequence continues at coordinate 51,829 of JASAMV010008933.1, forward strand.
TGAGTATAAAAGTATTTCAAAGTTGGGAAAATAAGCATGAAAGCCCGATTTTTCACACGCGTGTGGATCCTTTCCTTACCGACTCCTTTTCTGGCCATTCGAGGCCCTTCGTTTGAATTCTATTGACGATACGACAGAATGTAACGTTTCAACGGGGCGCGCGGGTTTAAATTTTTCTGGTATTTTCTGTTTTGCTCCGTTTGGTCCTGTTTTGTGTCTGTTTTCGTAAAATTTTGTGGTGTACCTATGTAAAAAATATTCCTCTTTCAGCTGTAGTAACTTTTCACATTCACCAGGTAGTTTTTTTGGGGAAACTTTCACTTTTGTTGGTCGCTTCTTTTTTGCTTCCCGTTTTTGAGACCGCCTTTTGACCTTGTATTTGTCAGCCATCTTCTTTCCCTTTTGCTCTTGCTTACCTACAGTATACCTGCTCCACAACCATTCTTCATGCTTCGTGATGTGACTATCTGATAATGATGCGTAATTCATGTGTTCCCATTGTGTTCCTATTACTGTTATGTGTGTGCCGTGTGCCAAATGGTTCTTCTAGCAATTCAATCATGCAACATCAATTCAATTCGCGGCAAGTATTCCCTTGTTGCTGCCCATCTGAATACCGAACAACCGGACATTTTCGCAATCCAAGAACTCAAAATTTCGGACAAAACACCTGGTAATTTTAATGTCAACGGCTACCATCTATTCACTGCAAATCGAAACGAGAACGGCGGCGGGGTCGGCGCGTACGTCAAGCGCGAGCTCAATCCGTATCGAATCGTCACTCCACCGCTCCAAAATGGCACCGAACTCATCGCGATCTCGTACCAAGTTGGCAATCATTCGTGCGCTGTGGTGGTGGTGTACAGGTCGGAGGCAAGGTGCAAACCGGACGATTTTGTGGACGAGCTGACCAACGTTCTGGGCAATCTATCAGGAAAGTTTGACGTCTTGTCCGTTTGTGGCGATGTGAATCTCTGTGCCCTCAAGCCAGAATTCACCAAACTATCGGTTCCACTCTCTGTCTACGGTCTAACACAAGTAATATCCCAACCCACAACGGCAGACTGATAGATGTGATCTTCATGCCTACGAACATCACTTGTCAGTCTGAGGTTCTCCCTGGCATTGAAAATGTAAACGAAATGACCTCAGTGATGTTCAATCTTTCATCCCAGACTCGTTGCACAGACGACCGTCGATTCACCTGGCTGTACAAACGTGCTGATTGGGACCTCTTCCGTGCGCTGCTGGTTCGTTATAATCTGACAAGACTTGTCATGGAGTCACTGGATGTGCATGCAGCGTGGGACGCCATGTCTACTGCCATTCTTGACTGTGCCAAGGCCGCCATTCCACATCGGTTCGGAAAACGCAAACGAAACCCAGACCAGCCATGGATGACCAACAAGATCAAACGTTTGTCGAAGGCAAAAAGGAAAGTTCATAGGAAGTGGAAACAGACTGGTGACAAAAAGCTCTACCACAAGTACTACAACCTGCGCCGGACTGTCCGAAAGGAAGTCAGAAAGGCATAGGCTGGGTATTTGCATTCAAACATCACAAATCTCAGTAATCCCAAACAACTCTGGCATAGTTTTCATGACTACACGGGCAAACTGGCGTCTGAGTTGCCGCCACTCCAGACTGCTGATGGTGAGTTGGTTGCTGACAGTCAGGGTAAAGCTGAGCTGCTTGCAACCTACTTCCACAGTGTCTGGAACACCAATGGTGACCCGGTGGTGCCCAGCACGGACGTTATGTTTGACCCGTGCACCGACCACCTAGCTAATGTATCAACCATCTTTTTCATGCTCAAACGCCTCAACCCCAACAAGTCGCCAGGTATCGATGGTGTGACCGGTCAAATGCTGAAAGAAGGTGCCCAGGCGATCGCTCCTGGATTGGCAGCTCTGGTGAACCGTATCGTAAGAACTGGCGTTTGGCCGAGTGGTTTCAAGTTGGCACTGGTTACTCCAATACCCAAAGTAACCATGTCATGCAAACCATCCGACTACCGTCCTATCTCTAAACTCCCAATCTGTAGTAAAATAGCCGAAAAACATGTCAAATCTCTGCTCCAGCCCTACATTACAGCCAACATCTCAGACTTCCAGTTCGGTTTCCGTGCCAGTTGCTCCACCACGGACGCGCTGATGTGTTTCAACACGATTGTCACGAAAGGCCTCAATGAATCAGGACATGTCACTGCTGTGTATTTCGACATTGCGAAGGCTTTTGACAAAACACCCCATTCCTTGTTGTTGCAATGTTTGTCTGATGAATAAGTGTACCTGACTCTCTTGTAAAACTACTGAAATCCTATTTGACAGATCGCTCTCAAATTGTCAGCGTAGGTTCGTGTCATTCTCGGGCTTTGCCTGTTCTTTCTGGTGTTGCTCAGGGTTCTGTGCTTGGTCCTCAATTATATGGTGCGTATGCTAATTCCGCTCCAAAACTGAAATTGATTCTGAAATTGTCTGATTGCACTGAAGTTGTATTGTTTGCGATGATCTTGTTTTGATTCATGTCATGCGTACCGACCAATGCTGTGCTCACTTGCAGGCAGACGTGAACTCAATCACCGAGCATTTCTCATCAAAACTACTCACAATCAATCCCAACAAAACCAAAATCCAACATTTCACTCGGTCCAGTCCACTTCTGACTGCTCCCACCATTACTGTCAATGCTGAGCCTGTCACTGTTGTGCAATCACATAAATATCTTGGGGCTGTTATTGATTCCAAATTTGATATGTCTGATCACGCTGCTATTACTTGCGCTCGAGTGAAACGTAATGCTGGATATTTGAATCGTGTGTTGCTTCGTGATGTTTCATTGAATGTTCGTCGATACTTCTATGTTACATTGTTGCAATCTGTTCTCTTGTATGCCATTGAAGCCGTATATCCCACCCATAATCGTGATCGTGACTTGTTTGAGCGAACTCAAAAGTATTGTATTCGTCTGTTTCTCGGAAATTGGAATCGTGATGTTGATTATACTACCCTACTTGATTTGTTTGGTGTTCGTGCTATCAGCTCAATTGTTTTCTCTAGGCGTATGAAATTGATGCACATGTATGTCTGTGGTTTCCGTCATTTTCCTGTTGGCTTTATTGTGCTGAAAACTACTGTGTCAAATCGCAAAAGTTCTCGTTCCAATCATTCCCGTGCTGTTACGGTACCCAGATGCAAATATTCTGTCTTGTCCTCTTCACCTCTTGTATTGATGTCCAATGTGTACAACTGTTTGCCTGCTGATATTGTCGTGTCCAAATTTTCAAAATTTTGTAAATGGGTGTCCAGCGATGAAGGTGTACTGTATGTGAAAGAAAAGTCGAAATTGCATAATGTTCAGATCGTGTTGTGGTGTGGCGCGTAAATACTATTGTGTGTGTCAGTTGTGTAACATTGTCATTATAGTATTGAATTATTATATTCATGCAAATGTACTCCAACTCTTTATGTAATTGGTGCCGGCTAAATTGTAAAAACCTAGGTATTCGTCGTTACTGTCACGCCTCGAGCGGTTGTTGATGTTTACCCTTTTCGTGTCTGAAACGAAATAAAGTACTA